>PVKM010034066.1:0-15710 GCA_004027735.1 Carollia perspicillata
ATGGTCTCCTACAGTTTTATCCATGGCACCCTAACGTGGCTGCCCATTGGAACTACCTAAGGAGTTTCCAAAAATCCTGATGCCTGTGTCCCCCAGAGACTCTGATTTCATTGGCCCTGGCCCTGACCTGAGTCTTGGAATTTTGAAAACACTTCCCAGGTCATTTGATGTGCAGACAAGTTTGGGAACCTCCTGCTCCATGATTTTTAAGGCAGCCTTCTGCTTTGCCAGTCTGTGAGTGTATGATTCTTCACTTTTGCCTAGGGCCATCCTTAAGTACCAGTTCTGTTTTTAGCAATTGCTAAGAAGGAATATTCTAAATCTTTCCTAGGTGACCCATTTCCATGTCTTGCAATCATTTCAATCAGAGTACATTTTCTTTATGTCTAATCTAAATTCCTACTGCAGCAATTTAAGCCCTGATATGAAAAGGGAACATCTAGTTATGATCGGATCTGTTGCTGAATTCCTTACACAGACTTACATCACCAGCCTCAGTCATTTTTTTCAATCCCAACTGAATTCTCTCATTACCCAATCTTTACCCAACAAGTTCCTTGTCAAGGTTCCCATAGTGAAGGGAAAATGCAAGGTTTCTTACTACCATATTTCCCAAAATATATTTTCCAGTTTCTTCCAAAATCATTTCTAGATCTGTGTTCCTATAAAGTTCTTAATAATATATTTTTATTTTTTAAAGATTTTATTTATTTATTTTTAAAGAGAGGGGAAGGGAGGGAGAAAGACAGAGGGAAACATCAATGTGTGGTTGCTCCCCACTGGGGACCCGGCCCACAACCCAGGCATGTGCCCCGACTGGGAATCAAACCGGCGACCCTCGGAGCCCGAGCCCAATCCACTGAACTACACCAGCCAGGCAAGAATAATATATTTTTAATCCTTTCATTTTTTATTGCTTTCTTTAGCCTTCTTTCCAGATTTCCTCTATCATTCTTCAGTGTATTTCCCCTTTATTTGTATGTTTATTAATGTTAACAAATTTCAACAAAACTAATTACGGGGGATAAGTCACATGTCTGGGCCAATGCCCAAGGTTCAGCGAAAATGACTGAATAGACTGTGGCATTCACAAAATTATTAATTCCCACACTGAAAAACTATGGTTTGACATTCTTTACAGTTGTGCCAAGAATTGGGACGAACGAATGACATGAACATGAGTCTTCCTTTTAAATCTTTCTTAAATAAGTTCAGATTTTATCTATTAACACCCCAAGGCTAAATTTGTTCTTTGTGTATTTACGAACATTCCACGTGAACCTTTCTCACGTCTTGCTGTGGCCCTTCATCTGCAAACAGTCCTGGCTCCAGCACTCTGGCTGCAGAGCCCTGGTGAACTCTGACCTGTGTGGAGGGGCTCAGTTCCACCTCGCAGCTGTGCCACATCTGCCTTGGCAGCAGGAGGCAGGAAGGCAGCAGCTTTGAAAAGTTGTGCCTCGTTGCTAAGCGTGACATCAATTGAGCAGCATTGTGATCCAGTGAAATTATTCCAGTTCTTCAGTATTTTTACAGGATCTCTGAAATATTTTCAGAAGAAGAGGAGCATTTTGCATAAACCCACCGAGCACTGCTCAGAAACCTTTGCGACATGATTCGAACCATGCCGTATGCTTTTATCTCCTCTACACCAGCGACATCTAAATTGCTTCTGTGATGACATGGTTATGTTCCCAAAGCCCTGTCAAAGGAGGCTTCTCTGTATAAAATACGGATGTGATATGTACAGACAGAAGGCCTTTTCTGCTTCAGGAAAAGAAGCACAAAGCAGAGAGCTCTCAGGTGTCGTGACACCTTGTCCTGTGGGTTTGGTGACCTGCTCGTGAGATGTTAGGGTAATGCACAAGTGAGGAGGAACAACCTAAAGTTGATTAGGAAGTTGAATCGATTCTCATAAACTGAATCCTGCAGTCATTTATTCGATTAAAATAACATTACTCTTGTTAAGTGACTGTTACAGTCAGACCCTACCCTAGGTAAGAGAGTGAAATGAGAGACACCATCCCTGTCCTCAAGTGGCTCAAAATCTGGTGAAAGATGAACCCTAGGGTTCAGTAAGAACCCTAACACAGCGCCACAGGCACCACAGTGACAGGGAGCCCCTGGCCCCTGGAGTGCTGGCCCCTCCACTCGTGGCCGTCTTCGTGACCTCACAGAGCCCCGGGACACAGCCCTTGCTCTTCTCTCCCCTTCTACCTTGTCCCTCACCGTCTCTTTCAGTTCTGTGAGTTTAAAGGCCGACTGTACCTTCATGGCTCTCAATCTGGTTTTTCAAACATACTTCTCCCCAGAGATCCCAAGTGAATGTCCAGTTGCCTACTGATGCTGCCACTTGGGTTCTAGTATTCATCATGCACTTAACGTATCTAACACCTAACTCTTCATTTTTCATCCCAAACCAGTCCCCACCCCAGTTCAATAATAGAACCATTATCCGCTAAGAAACAAAACCCTGAAAGATACCCTTTCTTCCTCTACAGACTCACATCCAATCCAACAGAAGGTCCTATTGGAGTAACATCCAAACTAAAGGAATTCAGCCAAATCTGTTGTCAACCCGTGCAAACTTTCCTGCACACCAGCAACATCCCTCGCACCAACCACTGCCACAGCCTCCTTCCTTGTCGCTTCCAGCCTTGCCCCCTAGAGAATTCCAGGCTCTCTTCTCAGAGGGCACATCAGACCCTATCACTTCCCTGCCAGTAATGGCAGTTAAAAGCGGTTAGTACTTCCCCATCACAAATAAAATGAGAAATAACATCCTTTTTTATGGTCCACAGGACATGATCTGGCCCCTGTTACCGTTCCTTCTTGTCCCTCCTCCCCACCCCAGGAAGACATTCCAGCCCCACTGGCTTTTCTGCCCATTCATCCCAAGCTTCTTTCCATCTCTGTATTCTCGACCTCGAATGCTCTTACCTGGGTTCCTTAGGTCTTAGACCCCTTTAAGAGGTCTTCCTTAATCACCTGTTCATAAAGAAGTCCTCCATAATTGTGCTATATAATTATTTCTTTTTCTTTCCACACACAAAGTGTACTTTATCTACATAATTGTTTCTTAAAGTGCCAACAACCCTTTGAAATTATAGTATTTACTTATCCATGTATTTTTTTACTCTTTATCTGCTTCCTCTAAACTGGAAACTCCATGACAGCAGGGACTTTTCCTTATTTACTGTCGTATCCCCACTCCCTAGAATGATACACAGATAGATAATCACAAATTGTGTGAGTGCAAATGAAGGAAAAGTACGAAAGTTATGTGAGTTTAGATGGCATTCAGAAGTAGAGTTCAACCTTCTGTTTTATGCACCCAAATAACCCTCTTTGTTCTCTGCAGTATAGGGCAATAGTGTTATTAGCACAATGTCCTAATTTGACAACCTAGCACTCATGTGGACATTTCTGCCCTGTTTTCATTAGGAAAGCTTAACCAGCGGCAGTGTTTACGGCACAGGTGGCAAACACAAGGCCCACAAGCCAAATCCAGCCCTCCACCTTGTTTGATCCAGCCTGGCACCTTGTTTCTACCCGCAGCAGCGCCAAGCTCTCGCTTAACTGTTCAGGAGAAGTTACATTTATACAGTCCTACAATTACATTCAGCCCTTTGAAGGCAACCACAAGGTCGATGTGGCCCCCAGTGAAAATGAGTTTGACACTCCTGGTTTATGATTTTGCAAAAGATTGATTGAAGGGTGTGTCCCACTTTTATTTTTAATATAATCTTGAGCTAAAGAGCACAACCAGTATTGTCACCATTTGAAAAACACTATGCTTAATTACAGTATATTCAAAGAAAAAAATACAAACATCTAGGAAGAATTAAGTTTTAATTACTCAAAAAACATTAATTTTTGTCAATGTATTTGACATAAATACTTTCTACACCTGATTCTACAGGTGTACTAATCTACACCTGATTTTGTAAAAAAAAAATGTAATAATCTTCTGGAAATTAAAATTTATCTTGAATCTTTATTTAGAGTCAAATCTTTATGTTTCCTTACCTCAAAGCCAAAGGAAAAAGAAAATTAGTAGTATCACATCATCACATATGACCTGCCAGAATGAACCCCCACCTTTTCTACCAGGAAGAATAGATTTTCCCTTCTCAGAGGAGAAAGCCTCTTCCTTCAACAAGATTATCAGACTCTAGATTTGCTGATTAGTTTACAGACTGTGGTCACCATAGCAACCAAAAGCTTTAGCAGCCTGTGTTGGAAACTTTTTTCTCCTTAAACACCTATCATTAAGAAGCAAGCTATATCAGAGCACTGAGGGGGTGGGAGAATAATACTTAAAATCTATACAGTCTTTTCTTCTTAGTGAAAAGAATCAATACATTGGTTAAATTCTTTATGTTTCTTTTTAAATAATGCTTCATTTTCCAGTTACAACTGACATGCAACATTATATTAGTTTCAGGTGTGCAGCATAGCGATTAGACAGCTATATAATTTATGAAGTGGTCACCCCAATAAGTCTAGTACCCATATGACACCACACACAGTTATTACAACAGTACTGACTACATTCCCTGTGCTGTACTTTACATCCCATGACTATTTTCAACTACCAACTTGTACATCTTAATCCATTGCCCTTTTTCATCCCTGCCCCTTCCTCCCTCCCATCTGTCAACCTTCAAAATGTTCCCTGTATATACATTTGTTTCTGTTGCATTTGTTTGTCAGTGTTTTAGATTCCACATATAAGTGAAATCATATGGTACTTGCCTTTCCCTAAGTCCATCCATGTTGTTGTAATGGTAAGGTTTCATTCTTTTGATGGCTGAGTGATACTCCATTGTATATCACTTCTTTATCCATTCATCTATTGATGGACACTTAGATGTCTTCCATATCTTGGCTCTAATAAATAATGCTACAATGAGCATGTGGATGTCCTTGTCTTTTTGAATTAATGTTTTGGGTTTCTTCAGGTAAATCCCAGAAGTGGAATTGCTGGGCCCTTCTTTGTCTCTTTATAGTTTTTGTTTTAAAGTCTATTTTATGGTACAAGTATTGCTACCACAGCTTTTTTTTCTGTTTCCATTTTCGTGAAATATCTTTTTCATTCCTTTACTTTGTTTATGTGTGACTTTCAATCTAAAGTGAGTCTCTTATAAACAGCCTAGGTAAGGGTCTTGTTTTCTTATTCTTTTTGCCACCCTATGTCTTTTTATTGGAGCACTCAATCCATTTACATTTAAAGTAATTCTTGATAGATATGCAATTATTTCCATTTTATTATTCCTATTTTTTATCTTTTTTCTTTTTCTTCTTAGAGAAGTCGTTTTAATGTTTCTTGTAACACCGGTTTAGTGATGATGAACTCTTTTAGCTTTTTCTTGTCTAGGAAGTTCTTTATCTGTCCTTCAATTCTTAATAATAGCTTTGCTAGATAATCTTGGTTATAGGTTCTTATGCTTCATCACTGTGAATATTGTGTGCCAATTTATTCTGGCCTGCGATGTTTCTGTTGAGAAATCAGCTGATAGTCTTATGGGAGCTAGCTCCCTTGTAGGTAACTAATTGCTTTTTTCTTGCTACTTTTAGGATTCTTTGTTTTTTACATTTGGCATTTTAATTATGATGTTCAATATCTTGATGTGGGCCTCTTTGGGTTCATCTTGTTTAAGGCTGTGCTACCTAAGCTTATATTTCTATTTCTTTCATCAGTTTAGGAAAATTTTCTTCAAATAAGTGTTTAATTTCTTGCTCTCTCTCCCCCTTCTGGTACCCATATGGTACGGATGTTGTTTTTATTGATGTTGTTCCAGAGGCCCTTAAATTAGCGTCATTTTTTTAGATTCTCATTTCTTTTTGCTCTTCTGATTTAGTGTTTTCTGCTACCTTATCTTCCAAACACTAATTTGATCCGCTTCCTCATCTAATCTATTCTTGATTCCCTCTGTATTCTTCATTTGTAATGGGTTCTTTCTTCATGTTTTCTATCTCCATTTTTATGTTTCCTATCTCTTTGTTGAAGTTCTCACTGAGATCACTAAGCATCTTTATAACCAAGTATTTTGAACTCTGCATCTGACAGATTGTTTATATCCATTTTGCTTATTCTTTCTCGGGAGTTTTGTTCTGTTCTTTAATTTGGGACATGTTTCTTTATCTCCTCATTTTGGCTGCTTCCCTGTATTTGTCTCTACCTATTAGGTAGAACTGCTATGTCTCCCAGCCTTGATAGAGTAGCCTTATATAGCAAGTGTTCTGTGGGGCCCAATGGCATAGTCTCTCTGGTCACCTGAGCCAAGTGCTCAAGGTGTGTCCCTTGTGTGGGTTGTGTATGCCCTCCTATTATAGTTGAGCCTTGATTGCTGCTGGCACATAAGTGGGAGAGATTGACCCTCAGGTTAATTGGTTGTGAGGACTGCTTATGACTACAATGGAGGAGCTGTTTTGCAGTGTGGCTGACCCTATGGAGCAAGATTTACCTTAGCAGTTTTCTGGCACCAGTCAAGTCTGCCTTTTGGGTGTGTCATTTGTGTAGGTGGTTCAGTGGTGCTCTGGTATGGTCTGAAGCTGACCAGTGGGTATGTTGGTTCTGGGGTACCTCGGGAGAGGCTCTGGTCATGCCAAGGTCATCTGGGCCTGTGCCTTGCCCAGGACCACTTGGTATGAACTAAAAATTGATCTTCAGATGGTTGCTGCTTGTGCTAGGCTTGGAGGTGCCTGGGAGAGGCTAAGCTGCAAACCAAGGCTGCATGCCATTAATGCAAGGTTGAGACTGCTTATCAAGAGGTATGAGGCATGCCAAGGCCAGATGCTTTTGGGGGTTTGTGAACCTTTGAAAGATTTTAGGTAAGTCCCAAGCTTGACTCAAGACAGGACATTCTTATGGAAAAACCACTGGAAATGGCTTGGGTGGGCCCAAAAGTTGGGTGGACCCAAAAGTTGTGTGGAGTCTCAAGGAAAGATCAGAGCAGGGCAAAAGGTTTTAGCTAGGCTGATGGAGATTCCCATATGGTACCTGCCTCAGAATAATTCTTTTTGGAATATAATTTACTAGTACTGACTCAAGAAGAAATATGCAACTTAAATCGTCCTGTAACCATTCAATAAATTGAATCATTGAAAGTCTTCCCACCAGCCAAAGATGTTTTACAAAGTTTCTAATAACCAAGAATATGTATGTGGGAAAAAGCTAGCTTCATTAATTGCCTCTGTGGCAAAGAATTTTTTTTGATGATGATACTCAGCATTAGTGGAAAAATGGACTTGTAAAATATTTTAAAAGGCAATTTCACAATATATATCAAAAACGTCAAAACGTATGTACCTTTTAACCCAGCTATTCCTTAATAATCCCTGAGCAATAATCACTCATGTGCATAGAAATACATGCCCCAGGATATTTGATGCAAATTTTATAATAGCAATAGTAGAAGATGAACCATATTAAGATAAATCTATAAATGGGATACTACAGGATCCTTGAAATGATGTAATGGTTGTACACTTACTAGCATGTAAACACATCCCTGATAAAAAGTTAAACAACCACATGTACAGAAAGGTTCCATTTTCACAAGGGAGCTCAGTTGGTTAGAGCATTGTACTAATATGCCATGGTTGTAGGTTCAATCCCCAGTCAGGGCACATATAAGAATCAACCAATGAACGTATAAATAAGTGGAACAACAAATTGATGTTTCTCTTTTCTTTCCCTTCTCTCTAAAAATCAATAAACAAAAAAAGTAAATAATGAAATAATTTAATTGAACATGATTATATTCCAGCTACTGGACTAAATGTTTTATAAGTATTATGAAATTTAATCCTCACAACTACCCTATGGTGTTAGTATTTTTTAACTCTTTTCTAGAGATAAGAAAAGCAGAACTCAAGAAAGAGGTAACTGGCCGTAAGACTGAGAGTTCATGTGCAATCATCTTTATATATAACCATATGGGGAAAACCTAAAATAAGATATACCGATGTGCTCCCAGTTATTATATCTAGATAGTAAAATTAACAGAGTTATTTTTCTTATTGCTCATCTATTTTTCTAATGTGCATGCAAGGAAAAATTATTATATAACTTACATGCTTTTAAAGTATTTTATCAAAAAAATCACCCAGAAACAAATACCTAAATGAAATAAAAGTCCTTGTCCTCTCATATTTAGAAAGTCTCCAAAATATTCTTTTAACACCCATTCAAATCTAGTTTGAAAGATTTGAATGATCCCTAATTTACATACCTTTTAATCCTTCTATTCCCTGCCATCTGGACAGGGAATAATAGGCTCTGTGGATTTCCCACATGAAAACAGAGCTTGTTTATAATTTACTGTCATTAAATACTTAGTTAAAATGTGGGACTACAATTATCTCTGAAGACAGTCTTTTAATTATTTAAGCGTTATGGCAGTATAGCTTAGGTTCAACAATTGACCTTTGTATTTCTCTTGAGTCAGAAATGTTCTTCAGATTCTAAATATCCTTTTAAAAATAAATCACAAGATCTGTCCCCATGAAAAAAAAAAGTCCCAAATGCAGTTTTGTCTTGACAGCATGTAAATAAAGTCATTTGTGCCTGAATATTTAACAGCATCCATTACTGGCTGATGTATTGTATAGCATCCCTTTGGACATTTAAATCAGATAAGAAAGGTTGTTGTATAAAATATTTCAATAATAATAATTAATAATAATGTCACCTGACTCTAGTGTAACTTTCCACAGTTTACAGAAAGATTTCCCCAAAATTTGGGGATGAAAAAGGTTACTTGGCTTGTCTGAGACCACACCACTAAGGAGTGGTTACGTGAGGACAAGCACCCATATCTTCTGACTTCTGCTTAAAATATTTTCAACACCCCCTAAAAAATTTCTTCCTGGTGACTGACTATGCAGCCCTTGGGGTCAAGAACTTTTTGTTTCAGCTTCCTAGTCCAAAAACTAGGCCTAGAATTAAGGATTTAATACATATTAAATTATGTATTAAATTTAATTAAACCTACTCTGTGCCTATTTTCCTACAGACAGACTTTTGACTTGGTCTTTTTAAGAACCAAAATTGCCAAGAAAATACATCCCTGCATTCAGATTCCAAAAATCATTTCATATGAGGCATCATCCTCTGAACTAAGAAGAGACAAGCCATTGAATATCTACCCAATTTTGTTGGACTAAGTTGATGACAATGGAGTGGAAAAGCACAGAGTGGCATCAGGAAGACCTAGATTTAAATCTCAGTTTTTGCCTTGTGAGCCATTTTCCTTGGGCAGGGTATTTAATCTCTGTGATACCTGCTTCCTCATTTGTAAAAATGGAAACGATGCACGGAAGCTCCTTTGACGAGTCGAGGGAAAGAGAGTGCAAGAAGCAGCACCTCTCCGTCAGCTCGGGAAACCACTCGCTCACAACAGGTGTTTGTGGAGCACATGTCATGCCTTAGGATTCGTGGCCATTGTTGTGTTTAGTGGGCAGAACTTGATAGGGTGAAAGTCAAAGAAAGCTTCACTTCATCCTCTACTGCCCATTCAAACCCCATTTGTGAGCTAGTTTTATCCTAACCTCTGACTGAAATCACAGGTTGGTCCCTCATATTAACTTCCCGTGGCTGTTGTAACAAAGCACCACAAAACAGGTGGCTAAAAACAAAAGAAACGTCCTGTCTCACAGTCTGGAGGCCGGAAGTGTGAAATTAAGAGGCGGCAGGGCCAGGCTCTCTCTGACGCCCTAGAGTCGGATCTTTCCTTGCCTCTTCCCACTTCCAGTAGCTGCAGGTGTTCCTCGGGCTGTGGCAGCGTCCCTCCAATCTCTCTCCCTCCGTCACACTGCCGGTCTTCCCTCTGTGTCTGTGTCCAAACTCCCTTCTTCTTATAAAGACACCAGTGATACTGGATCAAGGGTCCACCGTAAGAACCTTGCCTGAACTTGATTACCTCTGCAAAGACTCTATTTTTCAAGATCACATTCACAGATACCAGAGGTGGGGACTTTACCGTATCTTTTAAGGGAACATAATTCAGCCCATAGAAGTCCCATAACTTTCTTATCACTCTAAGATAATGAAAAATCCTCCAGATTCTTTTGGTCTCAAGAACAGTGCTGCGTCAATAACTAAGATATGCATTCCCCTGTAATAATTAAATTACTCCTTCTATGTTCACAATTTAGAGCTTCTTGCCTCCCCAAACCAGGCGTGCCCTTGGGCCTGATCCTCTGTAGTGGGGAAGCTGCCAGGCGAACCTTCTGTCTGCTGGCTTCACTTCCTCCCCCTCCGCTCACTTGTCAGTGTCTGAGCCCTCCAGGGTGGGACCAGAACAGTGAGGAGTAGGGGAAGGGGCCCAGCCTCACGTGGCAGGTACACCCTGGCCTGACCTAGGTGCTCTCTGGGATCAGTGGATGTTTCACACAAGTATATTCTCTCATGTTCTGTTTTTGTGGATCTCTCAGAGACTCCTACTGGGAATAGCCATCTGCAGTTCCACTGAGAAGGTCACCATCCTCACCCTTCGAGGAAGTCCTCTTAGAATTTGCGATGGCTCCACGATGGCGTGCCCCTTCATGGCCCAAACCTGGTCATGAGAAACACCCATCCCTGACCATTCACTTCATGGAAAGGCTCCCCCCTGTTCCCTTCAATGTTAGCTGTTTTATAAGAATCGTAGGCTAAAGGTTGGGGGACACATGAGATATACATATATGATATATGTGTGTATGATATAGCATGTATATCTCCTGTATCCCCATATGTACATATATATATTACATGTGTGCGTGTGTGTGTATAATATAAAACCATTCCTTTTGCAAATCCTATAGGTGATAGGCACCAATTGTTTCATTATAGGTTTTTTTGGAATCATAGCCAAAACTTAGGCTGAAAAAGTTCTGTTTTAACATTCCATTGTAGTTTCCTTCATTCCTGGTAGAAAAGAAGCTGAGTACAAAATCTGTGACCTTGTAGTTCTAAACAGAATGAACTTGGTTTGTCTCAGAAAATTAAGTGACAAGAGACAAGCAGGAGGGCTCTACTCTGCTCTTTCCTCCAGCCAGGATGATGTTTGCGGAGCAACAACACTGATTGACCCTACACACCCGGGACAGGCCAGCGCTGCAGGGCGGGATGAGGGACACGAGGGTGCCACATGAAAAGGGTACAGAACAGGAATTAGGAGATATGGGACTGGCCCTGGTTCAGTTATTAACTAGCTAGTGGCATTGGACAAATCATTTCTGAAGGTCAAATGAGTTAATACACTTGAAAGCTCTTTAAAAATTATATACATTCAAGGTGACAACCTTGTTGCTCTTAGTAGGAAGCAATGCGGTTTTATCACTAAATTCTCTTACTTGTTCACTTAGAAAATCTCTGATTAGCTCTTTCCTCCCCGTTCCTGTTGCAATCACCCTGATCTCATCCCAGATTTCTGCAATAGCCTCCTATTTCGTCTCTCTCCTGCCCCCCCCACACACACACACCACTCATCCCCGTAGGGAGGGAGTGAACCATATGTTCCTACCTCTTCTTACTTCCTGTTGTGATGCTCAGATTCTATGAGACCAAAAAGAAAGAAAGAAAACATAGCTGTTCCCTTCTCTACCCCATTTTCATCCATAGCCTTGGCCATGATTCAAATGTGGCATTTGGTTTAACAGTTAAGGATTAGTTAGATAGATTAGAAGATGGGTGGGGGGTGGAGGGAGGGGTGGGTAGGTATAAATGTATAAAACTGAAGATGGGGAAAGCTGGTTAAGTGAAGATCAGGATTTTACAGCTATTTCACCCTTTCGATAACTCCACAAGCATTCCAAAGATGGTTTTATTTACTGTTACAACAATGTATGACACTGTGTGTCTTTTCATTTGCCTTCAATCTGGGGTGATCTGGCTTCCACCCTTATTCCGCAGACATTGCTCGGAGGAAACCATCCCTTGTTCATTAGTAGCCACACTCCCAGGCACACTCGATCTCAGCTTAGAGCTCCGGGGAGCACTGGGCACTGTTAGACACTCCCTCCACTTAAGGACTGTCTTCTGTTGGATTTCCTGACCCCACACTCTTCCTCCCTCTGGAGTAAGTTCTTCCTGCTCTGCCCATTCCGTGCTCCCGGGAATGCAAGCCCCACAGCCTGCTCTCCGACCCTAACACAGTCTCACTGGTTGAACACATCCCCTTGTGTGATTCCCGTCAACATTCACATGCCGTGATTCCAAGATCCAGATCTCTGGCTCTGATATCCCTCCCGAGACCAAACCCACGCGGCACACAGCCTTCTCAGCATCTGTGGCACCTCACACTGAATTGACCCAGATCTGAGCGGTTCACTGCAACCCTGCGTGACCTTTTCTGTTCTTTGACTCAGGGAATGGGATCCTCCAGGAAAAAGCTTCCTCTCTCTCCCCTCAACACCCCCCAGTTTCTGTCTCCTTCTCACCCTCCAACATCTCTCTCTCCCCTAACGTCTAATGAAACACCAAGTCCTATTCATTCTACTACATATCACTCAAATCCACCCATTTTTCGCCATCTCCACTGCCAATGCCCTACTCTGGTTTGTCTTACAGAGACAACTATAACAGCCTTGTGACTGCTCTCACTGCCTCCTAAGTGTACAACGGAATGCTCCACTTAGTCCATTCCCTTCCCTGCAGCCAGAGATATTTCTAAAACACAGATCTGCACAATGACTCTCCACTCGTCCTTAGAGTCCAAACCCGTTGATCTATATAAGGTTCTTCATGATACGGACCATTCTTGCTTCTACACCCTCTTGTCTACACTGGCATCATTATAAATCATCAGTTCCTAGAAGAGGCCATGTAATCTTTCTCCTAGCTTTTGCACACGTTCTTCCTCCTATCAGAAATGTTCTCCATCACCCTATTACCTAATTTCTGTTCACTCGTAGAGTCTCAGCTGGCTTGCATTGCTTCTGGGAGGATCCCTGAACTCCTAAGTCTAAGTTGGGTTCCCCTCCTCCTTGCTCCTAGAATACCTTGTCTCCCCGAGCGTACAGTACTGTATTGCATTCGTCTCTGCCCCACCAGACAGCACACTCCAGTGGCAGGATTAGCATAGCTCTTGTTCATTACTATACCCAGGGGACCAGAACATTGCCTGCTACATAGTAGCCTTGTCAATAATTTGGCTAAATGAGTGAATTAAATGTGTAAGTATATATAATAAATTACATCAATAAAAATGTTATGTATGAAAAAATCCATTTAATAGACATTGGAAAAGCACTACTATCTTGTACATCTAAGCATTTCTTTTAAAAACAAGGTATGTGTGGCCCTTCAAAATGTGTTCCTAATTACATCGTAGCTCCTGAGACTAATGCAGGGATACATCATTTGTTCAAGTCCAGCAACTCCTGCCAGTACAGCCTAATACCATAAGTGAAAATAGAGCAATGTCAGTCCATCCATAACTCCTCTCCATTGTCTGTTAGGTTCTGTAGAAAAGAGTGTTATGATGGCTGATTTTCTCTCGGGCCAAGGAGTCACAGACCTGGCATTTCATGCGGCTTCTTTTCTGTGTTTTGATGCTGGGTATGAGTCAGTTGCTGCCAAAAAGCTAGATGCAATGCCTAGTATCCTTGGCAGAGAAAATATTTCTCGACTTCTATCCAAATTAATCCTCACAAGCCAATAAATCAATACACAAGGAGAATGTGTGATAATTTTGACCATCTGGAATCTTTTTATGGCGTTGGTGGGTATAACGGAAACTACCTAGCTCTACAGTAGTTAGTTCTGAACCACGAGAAGTGGCTCCATGTAGCACGAACACGACCCCCGCCCCCCATGATACCACCACCCTGCTCCAACTCGAGGGGGCTCCTGGTCACTTTTCAGAGCCCTTGCCTCGCCCTTGAGTCAGCTGCTTGATTTCTTTCTCAACACCTTCATAACAAACTGGACTGAGGCTCTGTCTTCACACCTGGTCCACTGCTGTGACAATCACGTAGTCAAAAAGAAAAAGGGAGAAAGTCTAAATACCAGTACAATATGTTCAAAAGAATGTGAGGGATTTTTTAATCTAACTTTTCCATCAAAATGACTGGCCCAATTTTTTTTCCCCATAAACAACCCTAAAGGATGGTAGAGGGGGCAATATTTCCACAGTGGAAGATAGCGTCAACATGGGCGTTAGATAGAAGGTAAAATTTTTTATCACCAGGAATGATGTTGCAAAGGAAACCGCCTCTAAACCAATCTCTCTGGTGGCCTTGCCCTGCAACAGAGGAGAGGGGAGGAGCGGGGAGCCTGTTTACAGGCGCAGACGTCCTGAACTTGTTCGACAGCCTCAGCTTGTTTCAGTCGTAGCTGTACCTGCTACCCCGGTGGGTAGCCTGGTGCTCTACAGCAGCCATCTCCTATTTTAACGTGAGAACTCTGGAACATAGATTCAGTAACTTGTGCAAGGTTACACCGCAGTTCAGTGATGGAACTGGGATTTGGGCCTGTCTAGCTCCAAAACTGCTGCCCTTAATCACCATTCCCAATATAAAGAATGTTTGTGTGTTTTTCAGGCCCTAAAACAATTATAGAACTTAAAAGTTGGTCACCAAAAAATATTAATTTTTTATCAATAGTCTCTCTTAGGTTATTTTAAAAGCAACAACAATAAGGGAAATCAAGAGGTTAGAGAAAGAAATGTTAGGAACTACCCAGAAATCCCAGTATACTAATAAATTAACTGCTTTCATTTTCTCATGTCTCATCCAGTCTTTGTCCAATCTGTATACATGATCATATGTAGTTTCAAAGGCTAGTTAGTATTAAAAAGATAAACACATCAAATGAGTTGTCCTCCCCAAAACATACAAAAATGATTTTAGTTCTCCCCTCCACATCCTGGGTTTTGTTTCCTTTTCTGGAACAATAACAACAACAAAATCTTGAAGAATTCTGATTCACGCAGATTAGGGAAGCTGCTGGCTAACCGGAGATCAGTCTCACTGGAAACAGTCACATCAACACAAACTATGTGTGGTAAACTCCTATTTCTCAGTTTCTCAGGATGTACCACATTTATCCCACCAATGATCTCTGTTTTTGTGGAACTTCAGATGCTTATGTGCTGGGACTCAACCTCAGCAGTTTACAAGCTGTGTCCTGGAGGACCCTAAATCTCTGTCTCTCTCTGCCTCTCTGTCTCTCTCTGTCTCTCTCTGTCTCTCTCTCTCTCTCACTCACACACACACACACACACACACATTTAAGGTCATCCGCCTCTTAGATATTTAACATGTATATTAGCATTTGAAGATCCTGGGAAGTCACACAGCAAAAAACCTGTTCACTTCTGTCCAGAAGATGACAGCTCAGCCCCCTCCAGGAGCCAGGCAGATGAAGGTGATGACCTGGTAGTGACTGCAACAACGTAGAAAACCACGTGGACCACCCGGGAGTGGGTCCTTCTACGGGCCTAATGTTAACAGCCCATTGTGAAGGTTCTGAAATCTGGGTTTTGATGTGAAATTTCCTACCTAGGATTAGGAGGAAACATGCTTCTTGGCTAGATCTGGCCTCTAGGTTTAACCTGATGTTTCTCAAGCTCATGCCCCCACAGGCCTCTGCGAGAGGGTGGCTGTTTTGAAATTTGCAGTCTGCCATAAAGGAAAGAATGCAGTATCTTGAATTGTGGTTCTGTTACTTACCAGAATAGTGTGACTCTGAGCAAGTAATTTTATTTCTCTTTGCCTTGTTT
>PVKM010034067.1:0-15706 GCA_004027735.1 Carollia perspicillata
TATGTGGCAGAAAGAAAGAAGGAACTCCTACCCTTTGCAACAGCATGGATGGAACTGGAAAGCATAATGCTGAGTGAAATAAGCCAGGTGGTGAAAGACAAATACCAGATGATCTCACCTCTAACAGGATCCTAAACAACAAAACAAACAAGCAAGCAAAATATAACCAAAGACAGTGAAATAGAAAACAGGCTGAGAGGAACCAGAGGGGAGAGGGGAGGGAATTTCAGGCAAAAGGGGAAAGGGTTTACAGGAACAAGTATAGAGGATACTTGGACAAAAACTAAGGGTGATGGAAATGGGAGGGAGGTGGGGAGCACTGGGGAGTGGGCTGGGATGGGAGTAAAAGACAGGAAACTGTACTTGAACAACAATTAAAATAAAATTTTAAAAAAGCTTTATGCACAAAAAAAATTAGGTCATCCATATCTATGAAAGAACAAATCTCCATTGTTTAAAGCCACCCAGTTTGTGGTACATTATGGCAGCTCCAGGGAAAATATATATGGTGATGAAAATGCTACAACATTGGTACAGTAATGGACAGTAAAGCAGGAAAGAAGGGCCAGCAACACAACCACATCCATGTGGCCTGGCAGTCAGCAGAGGCGGTCCTCAAAGTCAGGAGGAAAGGTGCCAGGAAATGGGTTGTCAAATTGCAAAAAGGGGACTGGGGTGTCCTAACTTATGTGATACACAAATTAAATATGGGCGAAATATGACATGAATAATTTTGCAACTCTTGGAGGAAAATATTCTGTTTAATTCACAATAAGGAAAGATTTCTAAAATAAGATTTTAACAAATAAAAGCATGAACCATGAAGGAAGGAAAGAATCGACATATTCCACTGTACCCATTGAATCCAAATAGAAATGAGGATGGAGGGTGATCTGAGACAAGAGTGCCTAAGGCATTATGGTCTCCAATTCACCAGCTAACCATTAATATTTGGGGAGAATCCAGATTTCCAAATGTCTGCATCTGCTGCTTCTCCCTGTCTTCAGAAATGCTGTCTGTTATTGGGCGGACACCTACATGAATCATTATGTTGAAAAATAGAAGAGAAAAACTCATTCTAATCAATTAATGTTTCAATTGTTCTTCATCCCTGTAAGTACAAATAACTGTGCAGTCTTTATGTAGCATTTCACATCCATGCATTAAGTATGTGGGATGTATGTCCTACATATGCTTCACTTTAAATCTATGAGTCAGTAAAGTCTGTGTGAAGGTAAAGTTTATGTGCCAAATATGCCACGGTGTGCCCAGCTCTATATTTGATTAGATATTATTTTTGGTGTATTTGTGATGGTACTTCTGATGAGATTAGCACTGGAATTAATAGACTGAGAAAGTAGATCAACCTCCCCAATGTGTGTGGTCGAGGGATATTTTCCAAGTCAATGGAGGCCTGGATAAAACAAAAAGGCTCAGTAAGGGAGAAGTTTCTTTTTCTTTCTCTGCCTGTCATTGAACTGAGACATCAGTGATCTTCTGCCTTTGGACTTGGACTCAGACTAGAACTTACCATACTTTGCCATGTATAATGCATACCCATGTTTTTGACCCAAACTTTCAGGAAAAAAACCTCTCATTTTAACTTTTTAATTCAATTTTTATTTATATATAAAACCGACATTGTATTCCAGGGTATTATTTTGCATACAGATATCATTATTGCTTTCTAGAGCTACACTTTTAATGCATAAGCATAAATAAAATAATTTAAAACATTTATATAGATACAGAATTGGTATACCCATGTATAATGTGCATCCTTATTTTCCTCTCAAAATTTGCATTAAAACATGTGCATTATACATGGCACAATATGGTATAGTATCAACTCTCCTGATTCTCAGACCTTCTAACTCAGGCTGGAATGTGTATCACTGGCTCTAGCATGCTTCTATGCTAGCCAATTCCTTACCTTCAATCAATCTATCTATGTATCACTGTTTATCTCTCAATCCTATTGGTTCTGTTTCTCTAGAAAGCTCTGACTAATAAACACTGATATGCCATCAACACCTAGAGCAAACATTTGGGAAGATGATTGGAATGAGGACCTTGAATGTAGATTCAACTGCCATCATTTGACTATGAAACCCTGGGGCAAATGATTTATTCCATCTGGAGTTTGTATCAAATAAATAGCCACACATGCATATGCACATGCACATTCAACCATTTATCTGTACCTATATCCCTGTGATATAACCGGTATTAATTTATCAGTCCATGTGTAGATGTTGCATTATCTATCCAGCCCTGAATTTTGACATTAACTGGATGAAAATATGACAAGAGTCCCGGACCCTAAGCACCTCTGCCGTGACCAGTTTTCTCACCAACTCCCTCTGTAACCCACCCTCCACAAGCAAAAACAGAATGTTTTAGCAAATTCTGTAAATTTTGCTTGGTGACTTCTGTACTCAAGGCTAAATCCCAGGCAAGGGTAGCAGCACTGACCCTAATGCAAGGTTGTGGCAACATCTTTTGAGAAACTAAAAATATTTATTTAAATGTTCAAATTTACTTTGGAATTAGTTTCTATACCAGAAACACACCACTGAGTGGTCGGCTCCCCAGTGCTATTACAACTGCTAATTATTTTCTTTTTCATTATTTTTCGAAGCCAGCAGGGCGTTGGGGGGATTAAAATCAGCATACAGTGGTAAAGCAGAGTGGAGTGAAAAGAGAGGCAGCTCCTTCGTTCCTGTGCCCAAGACTCAACATTAGAGCTCTGTCTTTACCGTTGAGGTACGTGATCCTTGGGACATGCACACAGGTAATGTTCTTGACTCCTCCAGCACCTTGCTCCTACAAAAAAAAATAAAAGTAACAGACAAAAACAACTCCTAGATAATCTGGTAGAGAGGCAAAGCCCTTCTTGGCATTGACAGGTCTATGGCATTCTTTGAGTGGCCTTGTATGATGGTAGAGGATGAAGCAGGAATTTCCTAGGTGAGACCTTTTGTGGTCACCTTATGTGGTCAATGTTTGTTATCCATGTGACCCAGGACATCTCTGTTTACCTGCAGCTGAGGCATTCCTAGGTTAACCATCTGTGCTAATGTGAACTGCTTGCCTTCCCTTCCAACCCATCTGAAACAATGACCTCTTTAAGCCGTCTTCACCAGGGACCTCTGTGGAAGCCCCAGGAAAGGCACGGTCTTCCTTTCTTCTATGCCATTGTTGTGCATAGTGGTGTCTTGGCCTGGCCAGGATGGACTTCCGGTAAACCTTGGCTGAACTGAACTGAACAACACCAACCTCTTCACATCACCACCCTATCAATTGTGTTCATTCATCTTTCTCCAGCTCAGTCTGACCAGCTCAGTCTGGTGAGAGTAGAGGGGACCTCAGAACTGCAGCACAGCTTCCTCCCACAGCGTCTGAGACCCTGCCTCTTGCTTTTTCTACTGCCTGTGGCTTCCATGACTTCTTTGTCCCTGGGCCCTGATGAGGCTATGCTTGCTCAATCTTAACATTGCCTTAGACTTGTAACCTCCTGTAAGCTGGTGGAATTTCACCCATCTGAGCTCAGTTTTCTAACTGGCTGGAAAATATACAATCATTCCCAATGCATAGTTATATGAAAATGAGACATGATTACACACAAGATGCTCAACAATTGCACATTTTCTTCCCCTCTTCTCCTGTCTGGGCTCTCATAGTGTCTAAATTGATCTGGCTTTTGCTACCTGACCACAACCATGCATTTTCTGTGAGCTTCTAGAGATCTCCCCAGAGCATGGCTCTGAGGATAAAATTTGCTTCCTGTGAAAACCTTCACTGAACCCACTCCCAAAGATGATGGAGAGATAGCTCTCTGCCTCTGCTGCTGAAACACCATGGTGGAGCTTCAAGCTGCTTCTTCCCTTGTTCCAGTCTGCAGCAAAACCAAACTCCTTGGAGTTGCCTGACCATGGCCAGTGTCTGCATCTCTGTTGGGAGTTTCCCAAATCTGAATTGTCCAGGGGCTTCCTCCACTCCCAATTGCCACAGTGGATGGTTGTAGGGGTTAAGTAAGTCAGTCCACATAGAAGAACCATTCCCTGCACACAGTGTGCTGTGGAGTCATCCGTTAACAGTAGGTGTGAGATCACACAGACTGTTACACTGGAGGCGGAGTCGCAACCTCCGTCTTTTCTGTTGATGGAGGTTCTTACTGAGGAGGGTTCTTGTTCTTGGTGGCTGGCTCGAGACGAGATGACAATTAGAACTGATCTGATGGAAGGAACATTGCTGCTGATATTAAAACACTAGAAAATGTGACATGAGGAGAGAAGGAAGAAGAGGAGCCAGGGACAAAAGGCCGAGAGAAGACAACTAGGGAACATGTTTTCAGAAAAATATTACTATTTTAGTTCAATATCAAGATATTTTAACTCAAAAAAAGATTTACTTCAATATAAGGGTATTTAGCCTGCTAACAGCAGCAGAGCAGTGACATTAAATCACAAACTATTGATATGCTGTCTACACATTTTTAAAAAGTACAATGGGCAGTGTGAAGAATTCTTGAAAATTTCAACCATAACACAATGCCGAGAAAAATCATGTTTTCGGCCTGGATCATCATGGCTGTCATGTGGGCTGAATTAACTGGGATTCTTCTCCCTGTGTGCCAGTTGGTAGGGGATGACCACTCCACTCAGGAAAGCTCTTCTCTGGGGCAAGGACTTGGGAAAGAGAAACAAGTGTATAAAACACTTCAGCGGATGCTCAGAGACTTCACAGGATAATGTCTGTAATGAACTCTGAGCTGCTTAAAAACTAATCCTCACCTCATCACACAGGGAGACTCGTTATAGTGGCGTCCTTAGGAGTAGCCCAGCCAGGTGAGTAGTGTGTGGCACTATAATGACGTCCGAGTGGCATCTACAGAAACAGACCCCCATGGACTCCTTGCCAGCAGCCCTACTGTTGCCTGAAAGCCCAGAAAGGTCATCAGGCACCCTGAGTGGGCATGGTGCTCTCTGTTGCCTGGAACCTGTGTTGTGGGCTTTGCACATCAGTGTCTCTAATTCTCCTTTCTTTGTGTATTTGTGGACTCTGGGTAAACTCCTTCTTGTGCAGGTGATGAACAACAGTGCCTTTAATTTGCTTATAGCATAGCAAGCCAATGCTTATACATAAACATAAACACAGAAGCCAGTGGCAAAAACAGGCCCCTATCAGTGCTTGAATTCTATTGTTGGTCATGAGAAAGAAACTCACTGTTCCCAGGAGAAGATGCTTCCATAGAGTCATGTCCTCGATGGTTTTTATTGGAGGCAGAGGGTGACTGATGGGCTTTCTAATATACTCATGATTCAACCATGCGAATTTGAACATCCACCTTAAGGTCTCTGCCTCAGTTTTCCCACCTGTGAAGTAGACAGGATGGCTGTGTAGACTCAGAGTTCACAGTATGTGCCATATTATGTGCTTGTTGCCACCATTATTGCTCACCCTGCACTCAGGCTTCTCCTTGTTTTCTCACGGACAGCAGGCAGGAGGGTGAGAGAAGGAAGCTGGACATTTCATCAGTGACCCCCCAGCCCTATTCCTCATGTTGAGGAGCACCACCATACGCTGACACATGCCACACCTTTCTTTCAAACTTCACTGAACTTGGAGAAACCATGCTTCTCACCCAGTTTGATGGATTTGTGGAACAAGCATGCAAATCATGACAAGGCCAGCATGCCTGCTCCTGGGGACTCTGCTGCCAGTCCCAGTGCTCCTGACACACGGCTCGGGTCTAAGGAGATGATGGACGTAAAATATGCAGAAAGCCCAGAATAGCAGGCTATTGCCCAACTTTAGCAGATATCTGAAAAACCTCATAGGTGCCATAACCTTTTTAGATGAGATTTTCAATGTGAAACACATTTTCTTTAATTCAAATAAACCTGAGTAAACCGACATCTTGGTTTCAATTATATACCACCTGATAGGTCTAGACAGGATGATAATGCAATTGAGCTGCTGCTTTTTCTTTCTTTTTAGGTCTGCATGCATCCCCCTCCCCGTTGCCACTGTGTCAAGCAGTCATTTAGCCACAGCTCACTAATTAGCCCTGCTCTGGGGGAAGGTTGAGTGTTACAGGACTTCCTCCCCCAAGGCTTCCTCCCTCAGTAATAATTAAAAACCAAGGGCCAGATAGTTAAACCGTTTTGCAGAGACCATGGTCCATAGTTTCCCTGGAAATGTCAAGAGTGCGTAAGGTATGATTCTTCAAAGCACCTCTGGAAAGTTTGCAGGCTCCAAATGTGGTTTTGAGAATTTAAATGAGTTCTGTATTCAAATGACCAAGTAAGAGGGATTTATGCAAGTTGGAGGAAAATGCATGGGTCACAGTTGTCACAAAAACCTTAACTATGCTTAAAATATATCACTTAAGGAAGAACAACAAACAGTTTTTCTTAATATCCAAGTGACTAATAATGTATTTTATCTGTACCACAATCTGTATAACTTTTCATAAGGATTGTGTATGAAAATTATAAAATTAAACTGGATCTATGACAACTTCGACAGTCTCATCTTGTAGCTTGGATTTTTAAAAATATTTTCCCAGCATAAATGTACATCTTGTTCTCGAAATAATCACAGACTAAGAATACTTTCTGCAGAATAAATGGCATCTTGTGTGGGGTTATGAAAATTGACAGCTATCATAGGTGTCTATGAACTTTTAAAACTAAACTATTTGTCTGTAGAGTGAAGTTTACATAATAAGTACAGTTTACTAGTAAATATTTGGATTTTATACATGGAAATTAGTAGCAGATGAACCAGTTTTGAAATGTGTGAAACATGCCTGACTAAAGGGAGCAGCTCCGCAATGGCAGCCTCTCTCAGGGGACCTCATGCACCCCCAGTCCCGGCCTCCCCTGGAGCATGTGAGAGATGCAAATCCTGGGCCCCACCTGCAGCCTGTGGATGCCGCAGACAGTGGCTCTCCGCCGCTGGTCCTCACATGCCCTAGCGACAATCCCAGTGCACCAGAAGTTTGAGACCCTGTGATGCAGACAGCAGGGCACAGGCCAGCTGACTGCTGTTCTCCTGATTAACAAAAACCGAACTAAAGATCAAGAACACGGACAGATCCTGAACATTTCATCTTATCCTCTGACCATGCACATGGTAAGGCATTTTGCTGGAACGTGTTTTTCTAGAGTTTGCCATTACATAATAGCATCATTTGCTCTGTCCTTGAAGAATTAAGTATCACTCACATTAAAGTCAAAAATGAATTGATCTCCTATTAGGAATACAAACACCCTCATTCGATCTTCATCCTAAACAAGCTTTTTATATTATTGTTGTTATTATTTCTCTTATAATTTAGACACTAATTCCTAAAACTCTGAAGTATCCCATGTTTAGATGCCACAAATTCCTTAATTTGTACCAAATTCTAGGAAATGCTTTTCGGGGAACAAGGCTGCAACAAGGAATAGTAGTTTCCAGCAAAGGTTAAAGGGCAATGTGGCCGGCTGAGCTTCCCAGTACTCGCCCAGAACATCTGCCTCTGAGAGTACCGACCTCTTCCTCTGAACCACGGGCTGCCCTGGGCAGTTGTCCTTTCCTCGGTGACTCTTCTGCCTGCAACGGACCGATGCTGCTCCCCAAAGTATGATAGGTATTGTCACCTGAGAGTGTATCCCTGGGTAAATAAATGTTCATGCACTTACTTTGTAGACCTACTAGGTACCAGACCCTTGTTAGGTGCTTAGGACCAGTAGCTAAAGACCTGGTCCTGCTCTCGCCAACCAAAATGGACACAGAGTACAGTGGGCTGAGCACAAGGCTCAGGTGCCAGGTGCTGAGGAGCTGGAGGAGCAAGGGCTGATGGGGGTTGTAGTCTGTTCAGCTGTGGAATGCTAACTCACAGGGACCAAGGTCGAATTCTCAGAAATTTAGTAAACTGGTTGTTCAGTCATTATTAACAATGAATTGGTATCAATGTATAGTTAAGGAAATTCTATTCTAAATATTGATGATAAACACTCCACCATTTTCTAATCATTTTATTATTTTACTGCTGTCTACACCATGGAGGTTACTTGTGTCTCGTACACAAGTGGAAATACTGCGTAATGGTGACAACTGCCTTCAGACTCCACACTCAGTGATGTCACGTGATAGCTGAAATGCACCGTGGTGCAAGTGTTTCTACCACCGAAGCTGGCAAATGCCACGAACCAGGGCAGGACTTGTTGTTTTGTTAAACACCTATCTGTACTTAAGAAAGTGAAGGAGAAATTATAATAACACAGATTAAACTTAATTAGTGTCTTTCCATAGCCATTACACTGTGAATAGCACAGAAAACTGAGGAAGGTCCCTCAAGTTTTCCAAAACTGTCTCTAAATCTGATGAACAAAAAACAATTGCTCATCAGTGCATTGATGAACGGCACAGTGAAGTTCCAATGTGTGTCTTCACTCTTTCATTTTTGTCTTAATAATGCATATAGAAACATCAAGTAACATTCCCTTGGGAAGGACAGTTGTTCTGTGTTTGCGAGGGTGGTGTGATTTCCCACGCAGCCAACAATGAACCGTCTTTCGGTTACATTCGGCTGGTTTCTAAGTCAGGATATCGGCAGAAGCGGTTCTCATAGTGACTGCAGTGTGTATTGTTTCTAGCAATCCTAAAGTGACATAGGTGTTATACAAAGT
Source organism: Carollia perspicillata (assembly GCA_004027735.1). NCBI lineage: Eukaryota > Metazoa > Chordata > Mammalia > Chiroptera > Phyllostomidae > Carollia > Carollia perspicillata. Next base: position 8,685 of record PVKM010034067.1, read on the forward strand.
AAGACATTTCATAGTTTTCCCTTGCTCCTTTCTCTGCTGCTTCTTCATTCCTGGGAGTCAGGCGATAGTCAACCACAGCTGCCCGGTGTCTGCTGCAGAGCTAGCTCCTGGGCAGTGCACCTGTTTTTCTTTTTCCATTGTGTCTGCGTCTCCAAAGGTAACTCCTAATTCCTGCCTTGGGATCACTTGCTGCTGCCTCACTGCTAGCATTCCTCCTCCCCATCTGTTTAATTCTGCAGTGAGAGAGAGTATGGGGCAGCAGACACATGAGGGAAGGACTCTGCATGCAGACAGTGTCTTTGTGTGAACAGGATTATGACGTAAATATAGACTCCTAAACAAGGGTCTTCCATCCTGCAACCATGACTGAAGACTAAGTTTGGACCTGCTGCTAATAGCAAAGTGCGCAGGATTTGAAACCCTGCATCCTGCATCCCTCCAGCATTGGGGGGCTGGTAAGATTACAGCAACAGTGCTGCTTCCTAGACACCCCTGTATCTTAGGGTCCTGAGGGCATGTCTCACATGTGTACCTTGGGATGACTTTTTGGACACTGCTGTGTAACATGCCTGATTTTTCTCTCTATCCCCTGGGGATCCTTTTTTTTTTTTTTTTTTTTTTTTTGCTGCTGGGGGCAAAATTGGCAGCTCCAACACTAGTGTCCTGCAAAGGCTGTGACACCCACTGCAGTCCATGCTTCACGTCAAGGACACCTTTGGAGTCCAGGCAGAGCCTGCACCCCAGCTGCCAGAGAAGCTGCTGGTGTCATAGCAGTTGAAAACTTGACCTTCTGATGTGCTGCAGAGATGGCAGAGAAGGGTGTCACCTTTTATTTTTAATAACACTTCTACCCCAGAACTCAGACAGAAGTCCACAGGGTGTGGGCAAGGGGAGAGAAACATCACAATTCAGAGTCACCTGTGCTCTTGGGGAGCAGAACTTAAACCCCAGCCTCTTCGGGTTCTAGAGATGCACTGGGCCTCTCCCACATGGGCAGGTTTATGGTCTCTGGGTGCCACGTGGGCCAGGTGCCCCAGTCCTCTCACTGTCCCTGTCTTCCTCCTGTTAGGGGACAGGGCTAGAGGTGACATCCTAGCTTAGTGTTTTATATCCAGTCATTGTTTCTCAAACTTTCTAACAGGCTGAATTGTGCTCCCCAAAATTTACTTGTTGAAGCCCTAACCTCCAGTATCTCTGAATGTGGCTGTATTTGGAGATACAGCATTTAAAGAGGTGATTAATTTAAAATGAAGCCATTAGGATAAGGTCTCATCCAATAGGACTGTGTCCATTAGGACACAGATGAGTAGGGAAGACCATGTAGGGAGGACACAGGGAAAGACTGCCATAAAAGCCACAGAAGGAACCACCCGAGCGATACCTTGATCTCAGACTTTTGGCTTCCGGGACAGTAAGACTATAAATGTCGATTGTTTAAGCCCTCAGTCTGCGGTGCATTACTACAGCACATGAGCTGACTAATATAGTCCTCAAATGTCCTGAGGACGTTTACATTCCAGGGGCATGGTTGTCTGCAGCCTCCAGTGAAAAAGTTCACAGGAGTCCCATGTTTTATTGTTCAAATACCGTTGAGGTTTGCATCTTGTTTGGTAACATATCACATGGTAACATTAATGTACACTTTGTTTTTCAGAACATTTGGTCACAGGAAGAGTGGGAAGGAGCCACGCGCTTACCTGGATTCGAGTGCAAAGAGCTGTGCCCGCAGGGCGTGGACGAAAGAGGGATAGGCAGGATCGGCGGTCACACCGCTCTGCAACGTGAGCAAGACTCTTCCCAGGGCCAGGCACTTTCAGAAAGGACGTGGTTCTTTCTATTTGTCTTCACGCGCAGTAGGGCCGGATACTAGAAGTGAAGAGCATCTGGGCAAAATCAAAGAGTCGGCTGCATTTTCCTGTGTTTGTTCCATTCTAAAGCCGCCGTTGACAGCAAAATCGCAGCCTGATTGTGGACCCTGATGCGGGCACACACTTTCCATAGTCCAAGGGAGAGTGGCACCAGGCAAGGCAGCAAGTGTGCCCTGTGCTGTGGGCTGACCTTTCCATAATTGTGTATGCTGGACAAGCAGACCCCAGGCAAGGGGGCAGGGGGCCCTTTACAAAATGAGCCCCTTTTAAAGTGAAACAGCATTATTGATCAAAGCTGGGTGGCTCTCCATGTAAAGAAGGGACATCTGGTGTCCCCCCATGCTTCTCCCACTCTCTGGCACAGATAACCCCCCCCTTATTAAAAACGGGTTGAATTTCATTCCAGGTCCAGCCTGCAAAATTAATGACAAGCTTGCAATAAAGTACCAGCGTGGACTTGGACCTTGTAATACAACGTGATTACTCGAGCTGTTTTTATTAGCGGGCCTGAGAGCAAGCCCGGCCGGCTGGTATTTGACACACAGACAGGGATGTTCCAGGCGCTCCGCACAGCACAGTCACTTCAAAGTCGTAGCCCTGCTGGCTTGGTTTACACCTGAGCCAATTAGCCAGGAGATCAGAAGAGGCCTGGAAATGGAGCTGAGCCCTTACTTCTGGGCTGGAGAAAATCACTTGATCCCAGGTAAGATGATACAGCGAGAACAATGGTAGATAAAGCGGAGGAAGGAGAGGGGGGCAAAGGTGGCGGGCACGGTGCACCCCATAAGGAGCAGGAAATAAAGAAGCCCTGTGTTGGGCCGAGCGTGGTGGGCCTGGCCCTCTCTCAGGGTGTTTGTCCGGCTTTTGTTAGCAACAAAGGGGCTAATTGAAATGAAACAGTCTGCAGTCTGTTTGTTGGCACATCAAATATGCTGTAAGATATGCTGATTCTTGCTCCTCCTGAATTATTAAACAGCATGGCTTCCAGAAATAAGACAGGCGAACGAGGGGGGAGATGTGGGGTGGCTTTACAAAAGTGACATCACTTCACTAAGGTTCTGTTTGTATTTATTTCTTTTCAAAAAGGTAGAAAGTATCACATTAAAGAATGGGGATGTAGGTGCTCTATATACCCTCCTGAACTCCCGTCCCAACCAGTTTTGAAATCGCAAAGTGTTTCGGAGCCCTTGAGTGGAATGAGGGCTGTGGCCATTTCTGATTTGCTCTGTCGGTGCTGTGGTACACCGCCTCCCAGTGCCCTCTCCATGGAGATGCTGTCCGTCTAGGGCAGAGTCAGGGTGCTGACACCTTCCATTAGGCCAAAGAATAGAGTTGATTTGAGTCAGGCCACAGTCCCATCCGTTCAGTGAACATGTTCTGAGCAGCTTCTGGGGTGAGGTGACATTTTGGGTATTGGGGACACAAGGGTGGATGAGGCCTGGCTCTTGCTGTGGCCAGGCTTCTATCTGTCAGGGACGGGCAGGCACAGGAAGACATCCTGTTGGTATAACAGGTCACTGCAGAAATGATAGTGGGCCAAGTTGTCTTTAGGAAAACTGTGAAGAGAAGCAGAATATGCACATAAAAATAAGCATGTGAGTGTGGGCGTGTGGGCATGCACAAATGTGCATATGTGCGTGCTTATGTCTGGGGTGTGAGTGAACTGCATGCAGGTACCAGGAGGGGGGAAGACATTGACTAGATTCATGATTGAGGGACCTCAATACTTGAAATATTTACAGCTTCAAGGAGGCACACAAATTGATAAGATTCATTAATAACTGAAGGTGTGTTTTTATTTCTGTGAAATAAAAGAAAGAGTGTGAATCACACTCTTTCTGAATTTGGCAATAGAAAATCTCAGGCATTTCTTTTCTCCATGAGGCCAGGAGATCGCATCTCAGGAACATATAAGTGGCTCTCCTGCCTGTGAATTAGAGATCACGCTCTAATTACAGAGCTGTCTCTGGGCAGCCGCTTGGATTTTAGCCAAATGCGCATAATTATTTTTCTAATAAAGGGAATGAGGTGTCATTGGCTTTTGGAGTGAGGTGGTGACCATAGCTGATGGAAGACAGGGTGGGCGATGCTGTGCATGGAAGACTGGTATCCCCAACTCCCCAGTGCAGGCAGGTGTGCCAGGATGGGGGTCCTTCCGCATGGATCTGTCACTTTCTTCCCCCCCATTACTCTCACCTCTTCCCGTCTGCACACCTGTCTTCCCACTCATGCTCATGCTGGACACAGCTGCACTGGTTTTGGACACTTGGAGAGTCATGAAAGGAGAAGGCAGCAAACACAGAGTTCCAGATGTGATTCCTGAGCATGAGCTCTCCTAGCACCCATGTGCTCAGTGTTCAGGAGTGTGACTGAACATGCGAGGATTATTTTGTGGTCCTGTCAGCAAGCGTGAGATGTGGTCCTTTTTCCTACTGCTGTCACTTTGTCTCCCTCCCCAAACCAACGGCAACACACATCCACACATGTGCCTACACTCGCATATACACAAACACGTGCATGAGTGTGCACACACATGTGCATGCACAGACACACACGTACTAACTCCCTTCGCCTGGAACTTGCCACATATCCTGCTGTCTTATCACTTGTTATTCTGTGAAAACCTCTTTCCACTGTCTCACATATCTCAGCACCCCCCACGTCCCACTGTTCAGCCCCATGGCGGTCTGCTCCAAGCAGTGCCTTCCTTCTTTCAGCTGAATATAACGCTCTCTGCAGCATTTTCCTCACACACCTCCATTAGCACTTAGCCATTTCTATTTGATAACACAATTATTTAAGTTGATAGCTCATCTCCTAACTGCATAAATCTTTCTAGTGTCAGGATTCATTCAGTCAGTCCGTCAATAAATGTATATTCAACATCTACCATGTGTCACAACTTGTGTTGGACCCTGGCATGGAGAGATGGAAAAGGCGAACCATTTATGTAAGGAGACACGCACATACAACATAGGCCCAAGGAAGTAGGCACCCACCCAAGAACTCTGAAGGGGAAGAGACAAGAATCCGCCCCTCCTTCATCTTTTCTGGGATGAGGCCAAGGCGGTGGGCTGAGGAGGATGCAGATGCCCCTTGCCTGCCCCTTCTCTGCCCTGCTGGAACTGGACGACACTGCATCTCCAGCTTCCCATCAGTCCACTCAGGAGGCCGAGGAGCTGGAAGACACCAGTCAGGACTTCATTACGATAGCAGCTTCGGCGATGCAATTGGGAAGAAGGCACCAGGGCCGCCTGCTGTGCTCAGGACCACACGCTTGCTTGGGGTGTGCGGGCGTGACGATGAGACCTGGAGGACCAGTGCTCAGGCACCAGCCACCCTATCAAGGCCCATTTGCTGCTGAGTTAAAGTCAGATTAACGCCTGCACACAGTTTCAAAGTTCGGTTCATGCTGCTGGGAGAACAGTGCAAACACCCCTGCCCAGCATACAAACCCTTGCTCCACTGGGAAAAAAACAACTCTCAATCCTTTTAGATGTTCCTCTTAGCATTTAACTTTGCATTTTTAAGTAACATATTTGTACTGCTGCATTCTGGTTCTCTAGGTTTAGAAACTGTGTTCTGACTTTCTACTCCAGAAGATGAGGACTTAGCAGGCTTACTGGCCCCAGCCCCCAGCATGCACACACATTTACAATACCACACAAAGTGGGCCATGGCTTCCTTTCTTCATATAAACCTTTGTTTTTGTTTTGTTTTGGCTTCCCCAGTTTTTATTTACTCATAATTCTCCTATATTCAAACTTGCTGTTGGAGCTAGAAAATTCTTCTTGAATGAAACACATCAGGCCATCATCAATCCTATCTGATGAGGAGGGAACTCTGTCCTGCTGCCCTGAACACAGAGCCTGTCCTCAAGGCGGGCTCTGTGTCCCCCTCCAGGAGGGTGTCCTCATCACCCACCCCCACACAGTGGGCACCCTTCTACTTTCTTATGCCAGATGCTATGTTCTGGATCCCCATCTCATTCTCTTGGTAGAAGCACAACACCCAGTAACTTTAGGGGAAAAGTCTTTTATTGACATTTTGAATATTTGAAAACAATTTTGAATTTAACTTTCCCATTTGAAACCTGTGGAGACTTTGGGAATAACTGAATGAGTGTGTGTGTCAGTTACTCTTCCCACTAGAAGAATCTCAGCCTGAAAACCACGAAAGAAGTGAGCTCCTTAGCTCGGGCTGGACTTTCTCCAGAGAAGAGGCATAGAGAGGAAGGGCTAGGTACATCCCATGGAATCTTGTCTTTGGAAACACACCTGTCCACATCCTCAGCCCTGCAGGTGACCAGGGACTACATCCCCTCTCAGTGTTTGGGTAGTGGGCCTCCTGTTCCTATTTGCCTGTGTTTGGGGACAGGGGACATTGCTGCTCTGTGTGGGAGCAGAAGGGGATCTGTATAGGGTCAGCCCTTTATAAAGTGCAAAGACTGCTCCCTTTCTCAGCCCTATTCGCCATCCCCAAATCCAGATCTTCCTGGTGTCTCTGACTTCCCCTGGCGGTGGCAGTGCCAGCTGGCCTCCCCTTCTGGAGGCTCTGATGAAATTCCCTCCATTTTGCTAGGTCAGCTCCACCTGTCCTTGTTTCTTCAACTTACTAAACCATCTTGATTTCTCTAAGGAGGCTTAATACCCTTCTGGTTCACGCTGCCTCATAAGTCAGGCCTATTTTAATCTTCAGTTTCATGGGAGCTCAAAGAGAGAAAAGACATCAGTGTCTGTTCAATGAAATATGATAAAATGGAAGCATACTGACACATACTGATTTATATTGAGAAAACAAAAGAACTGTATATTTAAATTATGTCGTACCACTTCTCCATTGTGTCCTGACAAACTCTGTTCCATCTACACCTGGACAACCCAGATAGACATCAAAAGCCGGTCATTCCGCTGTGGGTGTTTTCTTCTCTGGTTCCTTCCTGATCTCCACATCGATCCTCTCTGACGTCACACAGGCCCGTCAAAACCCAGTTCACACACCCCTCTAATGGAACCTCCAACACTGAGCATTTGTCTCATGTATTTCCAGGGAACGAGGCCAAAGGCACTCACAACTCCTTCTAATATTCACTTCAGGTTGGTCGGCTTTTAGGCCACTTCCATGAAGATCTTTATGTCTGAATTTCTTACATGA
>PVKM010034068.1:0-15714 GCA_004027735.1 Carollia perspicillata
AAGTGGGGAAAACTGTAACTGAACAATAATAAAAAAATAAAAAGAAGACTCATAGTTTCAAAGTTAATAAATGGAATGATCTTAGCAACATTATTCCTGGCCAATTTGCTTATGTTTTGCTGTAAGTTTTGACTGAACTCTACATTCATCTTTCTGGACAATTTGCAATCTAGTTTGAATGGATATGACTAGAGAACTACCATGTAAAAATATAGAAAGGTAGCATAGTACAATCCTACTGTGGGTGCCAAGGTCATAGTGTCAGTGAGTTGTGAGATTAAGACTGAAACACAGATCTCCTGACCCCAAGTCAAGGTTTTTCAGAGTGAAGCTGAACCTGAGACAAATGTCTCTGAGTCAAAGAGATACGGAGACAGAAACCCCCGACAAGAGGAGAGGAATGAAATGGTTGCTGGTGTCCATATAACAAGGAAGCAAGAAGGCAGATCAGAATTCCCAGGCCTTAGAAAGAACACTTATTTTCTCCAAGGGAAATGAGTAAACACACTGGAAACAATGCTGAAGGCCTCACCTTATTGGTGTAGGTGGTGGGGTGGGGGTGGGAATTATAAGCCTCATCTTTGCAGGCACCCTCAGAGGTAGGGTTTGAGTATAAATACAGAACCCAGCAGTGGAAACAGACCAGTGTAGATCCAAATCCAAAAATCCAACCTCTTTTTTTTAAGCTATGGGTAAGTTAACTCTTCCCTAAAAGCATCTATTTCTTTTATCTTTAAAATAATTACAACAAGGCATATAAATAAAACTACTTATAGGGTTTTGAGCAATAGAATAAGTTAACACATACACAGATAGTACACAACAGGCAGCTACCAAGTAAACGTTAGTTACTGCTGTTTTTCCACGAGCTTGACACACCTGTGGTCAAGAGCATGGAATTTTGGAATCAACAGTGAGTGTATCAGTAGAATGCTTCGGATAGCAAGTAACAGAAAACTCAACTCCTACCTAATAAGGCAACTTATTAGCTCACTAAGCATAAGTCTCAAGGTAGGACATGCTTCAAGATTGTTTGATAAAATCACCAAAGTTCCTCCTGCGTAGTGAGTGGTCCAAATTAGGTCTCATCTCCTCATATAGTAACTATTTCCAAAGAAAAACTAGGCACTGATTGGTTCAGGCCTTGATTCCTGAACCAATCAGCATCAAAGAGGACAGATTGTTGAGATTATTAGGCCCCACTTTTCTTGAGCTGGGGTTAAATTTGTAGATCAGACCCAATGTCCAGTACTGAAAGTTTGAGTTCCAACAGTTATTTGCCATGTCTTTGGGAAGTTATACAACCATATTGAACTTATTGAATATCCTCATCGGCAAAATGGGTATGAAGGTGAATCGACATAAACAACCATGAAAACAAAGGGTTTGGCAGAATGCCTGGGTTACAACCAGTAAATGTTAATTATGATTATTATTTATCTATATACTTTCATATTACATAATAGTTTTTTAAAATATTTGGTATAGTGTGAAGTTTTCAAGAATATGAACAATATCATTCTCATTTTTTTTACTTCCAAAGCCTTACATATAATAAATATCCATCAAATTTCTTTAACAAATGAGTGAATAAATAAATATCTGTTGAGTGAGTGAATAAAGGTCTGAAAACAATAAAAGATAAATTTTAAACAAAGACAATAAAATGGTGACTGGAAGAATTATAGATGAGGAGAACTATGAAAACAAAATAGGTCAGGTATTTGAGAGAAAAAAATACTAGGCCTAGAGAGGTTGCCGAAAGTAAACAAAGCAAATACAATGAGTTCAGGGTAACCAGCTTGTTGAGGCTGTGAAGTCTACAATTCTTTTCATCCCCCTTCCCATTTACAGACAGAAAAATCAAGTGCAGAGACACTGAGCCACTTGCCCAAATCATGTAGTAAGTAGCAAACTGAGATTTTTTACCCAAAGAGTCTGACTCAAGAGTCTGCGTGTTTAGCTATTACTCTACACTGTGTAATAAAATAGGGTGCTCGGGGAAACCAGGCTATGTTTCCAAACCATCACACACCCGTGAGGGGCACTGCAGGTCTACGACATCACTGAGCGCAGAAAGGTATAGCCAACAGTTCGCAACACATGTGTTCCCTCTGGTCCTTACATTGCACTTCTGTAATCCCTTGCATATAAGACAATGGCTGTGGAGAGTACCAACTAAACAAGTATTTGTTAAGTGGATGACTTGTGTGGATGGACAAAAGGACGGGTGGATGGATGCCAATGTATATGATGTGCCTATCTGATTTCCACAGTGGACCAACCTCTTTATGCTTCCCCATTTGGTAAATTGTCGTTAAAATCTTGCTGCACTTTTCAAGATGAGACAACACGCTTCACAGCAACACTTAGAGTAATACAAAAGATACGTGCCTCAGAGGACACACTGGAATGAGTAGAGGGTTGTGTGTCCCTTTCCAGGGACGCTTTCAGAATCATTGCCGACCTACGGTGAAGAAGCACAGCACGCTGCCTGAATGAAAGGGGAGGCTAGCCCAGGAGCTCTCCAAGGGAACTCAGGACTAGGGGCTATCAAACCACCACTTTCCTCAGGAGGAATCTACAAACAGTAAAACAAAGACGGTCACGTCTATACTTTTTGTTTTTGGCTTTGGTTACCGTTTAGTATAGACTTGCTTTTGATCAGGCTCGAACTCAAAATTACTGCATTTCTCTTCAGCTCCATCTATCCAGCTACTTACATGGTGAACATTTAAGGGAGTCAGAACTCCTACTCTTTGTAGAGAGTTATAGGCCCTCAGGACTTAAGTTTCAAAACCCATATGTTAGCCACAACACAGACTTCAGATACAGCTGTACAAATAAAGTGCTTTTGAAACACAATAAAGATGACTGTGGCGATCATTGCACCAGAAATCCCCCCACTTGTTGTAACCCTGTGGTCTCGTTACTTGCTCCCCCAAAATCTTTATTATGAAAAAATAAATAAAATCAACAGTTTTTCTTTATCTGTCTATATTAATCACTTGTCATCTATGAAGAATATTCCAGAAGCCATTTTCTTTTTTTCTTCTTAAGATTTTACTTATTTATTTTTAGACACAGGGGAAGGGAGGGAGAATGAGGGGGAGAGAAACATCCATGTGTGATTGCCTCTCACACACGCACTACTGGAGACCTGGCCTATAACCCAGGCGTGTGCCCTGACAGGGGATTGAACTGGCAACCCTTTGGTTCATAGGCCGGTGCTCAATCCACTGAGCCACACCAGCCAGGGCTCATTCTCATATTTAATAGATACTGATGCAGGTGATTCATTTATAAAATAGACTTTTAAAGGAAGCTTTTTAAAAAGTCACTGTACTTCCATACCCTTACGAGCAAATGCCTTTTAGCTTTCAGTGTCTGAAGCAGTAAAGACGAATCTGCTTGAGTAAGTTTCCCGACTGGAGAGAAGACTGGAGGCTCCAGACGACAAGAAGGACAATGAGGAACCAGAGAAAGAAATGGTTCCTGAGAAAGACCAGGTATGTAGTGGAGGAAAAATCGTCTTTATTTTAAAAGTTATTTAATTTGTTATGAACTGAGAATTCCGCAGTCCCTACTTACTCAGTTGAAAGTTCAGATTTAAGTTCAAGATGGCAAATAATATTTATATTTGTTAAATATAATTGTATTCCCTGATAGCTATTTACATATAAAATTAATTTTTCTTGTAATATTGTCTAATATTAAAAAAATTGTTTGACATGTATTCCTTTGAACCGCAGTTGAGTATTCTATTTTTTTAAGTGGCATTATTGATTGTACAAATGTTCTAGTTTTCAAGGTTAACTTTAATCAAGGAATAGTTTATTTCCATGTAGTAAAACAGCAGATTAGAAAATTTGGCATATGCTTTTAATTAATTCCTGTATAAGAAGTTATTAATCTTTGAGTCTCTGGACATTTATATGTGTGTTATATAAATATATGTACTATATAAATCTATCTCTTGTTCAACCCAAATGGGTGTGTATCTGCCTTTGGAATATATTTTTGTATATATTTCACAGAATATATATTTTATATATATTCTTAGAAAAACATATCCATACATTACAAAGGCAGACACGCACCCATTTGGTCCCATATATATAAATATATGATACAAAGTAGACTAGTGTTACCTGCAGTACATCAGTAGACATTACTTTTCCCAATCACTTTCTAATTCTTAACATATTCATGTACTTTTTCATTAGGCTCTTCCATAGAATGGAAAAGAGATAGGGATTAAATGCAATAATTTCTTGAATGACAATTCTTAAAACCTCTAGCTGAGATAATGCCATTCAAAGATTTGAGAACTGATAAATATTTATATCTGTAGTACTTTGAATATGTAAAAAGAAGAGTTACACATTCTGCTTCTAGACTCTTCTCTGCTCCGGCACATTGAGAAATCAGAGGCTGACATGAAAGCTTCCCAGGAGCAGCTCACACCAGCCCTTCCTTCTTTCTTTCATCCCTGAATTTACGCCTTTGTCATTCCAGACACGGACAGAAGATTTTCAGAAGTTATAACTGGGATCTTTCTGCTACAAATGAATCATAATACTAATTCTGATTTATGTTGATGATAAAAATTACCAAACTGAGCTCATATATGACCAAGTGGTCTAGTCAGGTACCACCAGGATAAAAGAACTGGAAACAGAGAGTAGGAAGACGAGGAGACAAGGCTGGTTTAGTGAGTTAACGGAAGTGGAAATTATATAGACACATTGAATGTTGGCCTACAGCACTCTTCTTAAATTTTAGTATAGCAAGAATTAACTGGAAAACTTTTATTCTTTTAATTTATATTTTTAATCTAGAAAACTTAAGAAAAACCCCAAAACATGTTGCCTAGAGATTCTGTTTCCTGTATGCCTGGATGGAACCTGAGAATTTGCACTTCTAGGTGATGCTAGATTAAAATAATGTTGATACTACCAGTCTTTTTTTTAAGATTGTATTTGTTTTTTAGAAAGAGGGTAAGGGAGGGTGAAAGAAAGGGAGAGAAACATCAACATGTGAGAGAAACATCGCACAGCCCCAACCAGGGACCTGGCCAGAAACCTGGGCATGTGCCCCAACCGGGAATCAAACCACGTACCTTTCGGTTTTCAGGCCAGTGCTCAACACACTGAGCCACACTAGCCAGGGCAACACTGTTAGTCCTTGGACAGTATTTTGAGCAGCACTGTTTATTTACTGTTTTCTTTATATTCATTCTGCCCCAGTCTCGTAATTTTTAGGCAAGGGACCATACAAACAAATCAGGTACAGAGTTGTCTGTTTTCAACAGCAAGTACTTCCCTGAGAGAAACCCTAGGAATTCTAGGGTAAGTGTCACTTATACTTTAGCCTATCTCTGCTTGGAGAACAACTAATGAGCATCTCCTGCCACAACACCTGTGTGTATTCATGCATATAAATCAGTCATCACCCAGACACTGTCCCTTCCCAAGGATCTGAACAACCCTGATGCCTAAGCACGTCCTCAAAGACTTGCTTACTATCCTTCGTGACCTCCTCCACCTGCACCTTGGGTGTTATGGGATGACTTCTTGCTTAAGAACACTGGCCAGTCACGTTAAATGGCCAATCTGAACAACAACAAACTCCTCAGATTAATCTGAGGCCTGCGAGGCTGCAGCCCACGCGTCCTGCAGGAAAAACCCTGCAAAATAATAAATTCTAGTCACCATCCCTTTGGGGTTTGAAATGAGCTGATCTGGATAAAATCCCAGTAACAGTTCCAGTTTTGTGCTGCAATAGAGAAAAGCTAATCAGCTGTGGCAGTTAGCAGAGATTTTAACTGTAAATTCAAAATCTTTTCTGACCTTGTATGCTCAATTGACCAATACTGAAAATGACTGAGGCCTGTGTTTGTGACACTTTGACATCTTCACACAGAAGTATATCCCATTAGCCCAGTATTCTGTCATAGATGCCTCTCCCTGGCCTGCCCCGAGGGTGCCAGATAATGACTATTGTCAAAGAATGTCTCTTCATGCCAGGTTGATACCTACAGCCATATGCCCAGAGGAGGAGGGGTTGGCTCAGAATTTTTTAGGGAGAGCAAATAATTCACTGAGGTCCTGATATTAGCTTCCAGCCACTCTCCATGAAAAACTGATGAAAAAGCACAGTCATGGGTGCCTTAGGGAAATTGTAGTGTCTTCTTACCTTGCCTAGCTTCTGTGGATCCTAATCCTGTACCTCCCTGTTCCTGTCCCAGGCTTGTCTGAACTGGGATTGCTTCCTTGTGTTAGTGTGTTGATACCAACAACTGAGATTTCTTCTGCATAATTGTTCCAACCTTCAGGCTTAATATAGCAGTGCAATCATCAAAGTTTTCCTTCAACTCATCAAGAATATTTTTTAAATAATATTAATAATATTGATTACTGAGAGTGGATTATGTGTATACCACGTATTAGGTTCTTCACATATTATCTGTTTAAAATCTCAGTACAATCCAACAAGGTGGGCATTATTTTTCACTTAAGAAAAGCGAGATTTAAAAATTAGATCACTTGTCACACACCGTCAACTCTGAAACCCATGCTTTTTCTCTCACAATTTGCTGCCTTTGCAAATTATATTCTCTGCATGCTGTTCGAGGTCTCAAACAATGTTAATAAAGATTCTATCTCCAATCTCCTTTCTCTCTCTGTTCACTCTGGGTGATTCATCAGTTCATAACGCTTCAGCTCTCACTTCCATGCAAATAACCCCTCCACCCCCACAAAGTTCTCCCCAGTGATGTCGTGAACATTTCTTAAAACACTGTCCCTGGAAGAAACAGTCCAAGTGATGTTAATAGATATTTTGGGGAAAAATGGAAAAAGGACTGGAAGTTAAGTTCAATGGGTGTTTTCCCACAGGCCTTATCAGTGTACGATCTCCAAGAAGGGACCAGGGGATGTAATTGTTCTATGGTTTTGAACTACAATTGGCATTTTAAGTACTGAGGTTTGGAGACTGCTGGCATATTACATCAAATTACGGTTTACTAAATATGGCCCAGCTGTCTTGCTGACACTCCAGACAGCATATACAAAGTCAAATTTATCATCTTCTATTCCCATCTCTTAAATATGCTCCTCTGTTTGTATTCCCTTGTCATGGTGAATAATACTGCACTGCTGTATTTATTCCAGATCTACCCAGCAGTGCTGGCATCCTACCTCTCCCCTCCTCCATCACACAGTTAGCCTCCCACCACACCCCTCCCCTCCCAGTCACAAGGCAGCCCAGTTGCTTTCACACAAGCAAGCCCTGGTTGCAGAGGAAAGGACATAATCTGTGCAAAAAAAGAGATGGGGTGAGGGCAGAAAATCAAACAGAGCCAGATTACACTAACAGGAAGGATGGGTGTTCCTGCGAGGTGGCAGAAAAGAGAGAGGGAAGTCAGGGACCCAGGTGGTGGGAATGGAACTCCCCAGATGGGGTGAAGGCCGCTTTGGGAGATCAAAAGGCTCTTGGGAGTTCTGGGGCTGCTTAAGATTAGGAAATGAGAGAGTATTAATAAGTGTTGTCAGGCAGTATGTACTTGAACCTGCTTGTGTCAGAGCCATGTGTAAAGTTTGGAATTCCCGTTCGGGCTGTGCCTCCTAGACGGAACCCTAATGCAGCATTTGACTGCTGTAGTCTCCTGGTTGTCCTGCCTCCACCCTGAGTGAAGTTTCCGAAGGACCATTCCCACCCCTCATCTCTCCCTCCCCCCTCTCTCTGCCACATGCTGAACAGGCTAGGAACTGCTTTCTTCACACAGCCAGTGTCAGTTGGTGCTCTGTGACTTTGCTCTTTGTGTCCTCTCCATCTAGATTGTCTTTCTCTCTCTTTTTATCAAAATAAGTCTTACTCTCCGTGCAGGATTTGTATCAGGGATTGACTTCTCCCTTCACCCCCAGAGTTCCTTCTTTAGGCTCCCATAGCCTCCTGTGCATACACCTATCTGAGTTCAAAATACGACATCTGTCCCTCAGTAGACCTGAAGGTCATGGAGGGCAGCACCAAGAATGTGTTTCCATACCCACTGCACCAAGTGCTGAATTGAACTGAATTTTGCTCTGATCATTTCAATTCCTGTTTCAAAGCCTAGAGTAAAACAATGGTTGCCCATTTTCCCAGAACGAAGTCCATCCTCCTAACCATGGCATTCACTGAAAATGAGGGCCTCACTCCTTTTCTCGCCTCCTCTCCATCACGCCTCTGTGACCCCCGAGTACACCCAGGCATTCTTGTCCTAGAAACTTCGCCCCGGGTTTCCTTTTCACCTAGGGTATCTGTCCCACCATTGTGTTTGCCAGATTTTTCTCATTCTTCATCAGGCTTGTTCCTTCCTGGAAGGTTTCCTTGACCATCAAACTAAAAGAAACCTCTCCTTCTTTGGCACTTTCATAGACCTTCTCTGCATCTCTCTCTGTCACTTGTCACACTGTGACCCCCAGCAGATTGTTGGGTGTGGCCCAGCTCCTTCCCAAGACTGTGAGCTCCCGGGGGATCGGAGCAAGTCTGCTTCTGCCTCTCACAGTGTGGGGCTCAGTGCCCTGTGTAGACTCCGCCGAAATGAATTACAATAGCTAAATTAAAAGTGAAGTTATTTTGGTATTTTAATCTCTAAAAAATTACTTTATGATATTTTATTTCTTAAAAATGCCAGTTGTATAAAACATTATTGTGAAATTGATATTTTCAAGGTATAACATGAAAGGAAATAAAGGCCATGATCTCTTAGAATGAAAATAAAAAGAAAAATAACACCAAAAACCAAACAGCTGTGGGAAACCCCCATTTCAGGAGAAGAACATCTAAAGGAAACTATGGTCTTAACATGAAAATTAACAACCTACAGGTCCTAGCTTTCTTTAATTTTTTTTTAATTTATTGATTTCATTTTTATTTTTAACAGTTTTTAGTGTTGACATTATTACAAATGTCCCCTATATAGCCCTCGCCCCATTTGTTGATATTAGAGAGAGGAAGGGGGCAAAGGAAGGAGCAGGGGAGAAAAGGAGAGCGAGAGAAACATGGATCTGGTGTTCCACTCACTGATGCCCTCATTGGCTGATTCTTGCATGTGCCCTGACTGGGGATCAAACCTGCAACCTTGGCGTCTGGGGCCAAAGCTCTAACCACCTGAACTACTGGGTCAGGGCCCCAGCTTTCTTTTATTAAGAGTTCATTTTTCTAGAATCCAATAATTGAATTATATTGTTATATGATTAAACTGACAGCTATGGAGTGGAGAGGAAATACAAGCCTAAATATTTCAGAGTGAGTTGTCACTGCTAATATTTCGATGATTAAAATTTCATTCCATTATCTTTAGTTTGCGTAATCACTATGCTTATTTTTTCAAAAGCTTACAAAGGGTTGCCCCTCCCAGTACATACACGGGTACTCACTCTGAGCCGCCCACCGGGCTAACCTGCCTGAGTGTTTTTATAACTCCCTCCCACATGATTACTTATCTGCTTAGAAACCTACAGAGATTAAACAATATGTGGAGTAAATGTTTATAGTAACTTAAAGATAATTGTTCATGTTAGGGCAATTTGAGTCAGAACTAGGAATCTCTGGGGGGGAATTTTTTTTTAATTAATGCCTTTCAAATTGTTGAATCCATCGTTTGCCTACTTTTAGTCCAGTATTTAGGGGGTATAAATACTCTGCCCTGCCCCTTCACTCCATCACTGATGAACTGATCATCTGCAGTGGTCCAGAGGTTTGCCTCCCTGCCCTCGCCTCCATCCCAACGGCCAGCTACCCCCAAGACCTGACCTGTGCCAAAATGTCTATAATAAGTGATGGGATAATTTCAAAAGAGAAATCTGGCTAACTGGGTGGTAGACACTCAAATGTTACTTTATTCTCTATGCTGTTTTGTGTGTTTAAAATATTTCATAATACACTAAAAAGCTAAAGATATCCAGAAGAAGGAGCCCTTCCAATGAGCTCTACAGCATGCTTGCAGCTGCAGGGCAGAGGAGTGTGTCTTCGAAACGGGGCGCTCCTGCCCTGCCGTTCCTGAGGGCCTCCTCAGACTCGGAAGCAGTGGTCCTGAAGCTCAGGGTTGGGAACGTAGGGCATGGAGGAACCACCATGGATACCAAAGAAGTTGTTTTAACTTACACCTTTCTTTCTCTAAAAAAGCTATCAACTGCCATTTTGCTAAGTTTAAAATCTACTAAAGCCCCCTGTGTAGATCAAGTGCAGACTCGTCTCTGCTAGAATTCCTGGCCCTCTGCCAATTGGTCTTTTCCTACTGTGATAGAGAACACGGGCTCTTCTTGCTGTTGCTGTTTTGTGTTAAATATCCATTTGCACATGTTTTGTAACATGCCCTGATACCCTTTTCAGCTGCATCTCTCCCATCCTATGCAGTCTTAGAGGGCCTATAATTCAAGGTATCCGATCAGCTACTAGGCAAGGAGTGGCATGTGTCCTAAGCCAGTTGGACTCTGAATATTAATTTAGGTGAAGCAAGAAAGGAACAACAGTGATATATCCTAACAGTGATGCCCAGCCATCATGACAAAGGAGTTAGTGCTGCTGGGACCAGAACTGCTCTAATTTCCATCTATTTCTAAATCAGATTCCTGTCCCTTTTAGGAGCTATCCAGTAACCTTAGCTTGCAGAAAATTCCCTTTTTCTTTAAGCTGGCGGGATCAGATTCAGTTGTTTGCCACTCAGGGCTATAATTCTAATACTACCTGTTTAAGTAGTTCTCTAAACATGGCCCCTGGACCAGAAGCATTGGAGTCACCTGGACTTGCTTGAAATGCAAATTTTTGAGGCCCCAGCTCATAGCCCCTAAATCAGAAATTCTGGAGTGGGATCTAGCAATAGGTGTTTTTAAAGTCCTCCAGGTTATTCCGATCATGGCCGATGTCTGAGAAGCACTGCACTGTTCCATAAAGCTCCCACCAATTTCAGCCTAGACTCTGTTCTCACGAGAATCATTGTCCCAAACCAGCATCTTGCTACTGGGGCCAGCCTCTCTGGCCTCATGCTCCTGCCTCTGGGAAACATCTCCAGGCCTGCTTCTTAGGGCAGCTAGCTGGGATTATAGCACACAGGGTACCTTTGTTCAACTCATGCGCCAAACAGGAATGATCTTCCTGCCCTTCCGCTTTAAATCCCACACTCCTGTGTGCTCTAGAAGTACCACTTCATTCCTAAAGCTTGTCATGACTAATTCCAAGGTAAAGTGACAGTAATTACTAACACCTTAGAGTCATATAACAATTTACAGTTTCCTAAAAGCTCCCGCCCACATTGCATCATTTATTTTTCATCACAATCCTGTGAGGCAGGTATTACTCCTACCCTATCAGATAAAGACAGTGAGAGTCAAGAGAGACAGTAAGAAGCCAGCTCACTGCAAACAACTAGTAGGTAGCAAAGAAAAATCTCCAATGTAGGTATCCTGGCCTATGGGCCCCTGTTTCATAAGCTTGATTTTACTCTAATTTCAGGTTTTTTGCTGAATACATACATTGACACACATGTCATTCGTGTTAATGATTTTTAATGATCTTTTAATTTATTGCAATCTACAGACCTCACAGCAGAGGTAACCATCCTGAGAGACTTTGGCAGTGGGTTCTAATAGAGCCCTACCTGGACCCAAGGGGAAATGGGAAAATTCCTTCCCAGAAGGCCATTCTTTTAGAGCCAGACATGTTCATCCCGATGGAAAATTCCCCAATGATTTTTTATGAACAGAACTCATCAGTACTGAATGGCAGCATGTGAGATAAATCTCAGACATATTTTCACTGCATTAGTTGATTATGTTATTGTCATCTCCTCCCTGCATCCCATGCTCTTTGGTTGGACTATTTGGAATGGATGACTATTTGCCTCTTTCCTTTGACCCTTTATGTGATTATCCCATGGCTCATCTCCCACATGGAAAGGCTAAAAATCACAGAATAACAGGCCTTCAAATCCCACTAGTGAGTGTTGCTGCCAAACTTCTCTGTGAATTTGGAAGGAAAGGGGGTCTGAGCTCTCAGTCCCCACCAGCAGGTTATCTTGCTTATAACCCAGAGTCAGCACTCTCCGAACTGCCAGCCTTTAGACAGATCCAGTCTAGTGATGCGTGGCTGAATAGCTGATCTCTAGCACACTGATGAGGCAATAATCAAAATAGAGCTTTAGAGCTTTCCCAGTATATTATTTAAATAATATTATCTGTGTGGGGGGTGGCGCTTAAAAGCCAAGGCACAATGAATTGCCATGAGAACCTCTGAATCTTTGCTGTAGGATCAACTAGGGAAGGCAGATTGAGAGGCAGGGACCAGCGGCATGAGCTTGGGTCAGCACATCACCCAAGCCTGGATTCTGACTCCCACCAAGAGGCTTATTTTTCCTCCTCTGACCAGATTTGAGTCTGATTTCTTCATTTTCTTAGATGACCAATCGGTTTAGCCTGGACAAGCCCCCAAGGACAATTCCTGCCACCCCCACTCCTTTAGAGCCACTGCATGTGTCTGAAATTTGTTTAGCCACTTAATTGTACGTGTGATGCAATCCTCCCTTTTTTTTGTAAATACCTATTAGCTAACTGTGCATTTCTTATGTGATAAACTTAGATTTCTCACACCAACATCCTATCGAAAGAATACACCAAGTTTAGAGGCCCAAACATTCCAATACAGATTCTTGGTGTAATCTGTACCTGTCAAAATTTCAGATATAAATAATGTAAAATTGTCCATAGCATTTTTCCCTTTGATCCTGAGCTGCATTTATTTATATAAGCTTCTAGCCACTAACACTCACAGAGAACTCACACTATACTGTTACTATAAGCATCTATTAGAAATCATGTTTTTATTATTTGTTTCTTAACAAATCAAATCACTTTAAGATGAATGAGAGTCATACCCTTCCATTATGGAGAATAGAAAGACACACTATTTATATGAATTATGAGGAGGGTTTTAAAATACCACTGGTCGTGCTACCAAATTCCTGTCAGGGAAAATGACAGAGATGGAGAGCAGGCTACCAGGCCTGAATCCCATGGCCTTGTGATGGTTACAAAAGTTCTACTCCTCTTATCTATAGAAAGAGGATAATTAATAACATATCTTAGCCTCATAGGGTGCTTTGGAGGGTACAAAAGCTTGTGAAGTAAGGTCCTGTAACTCTACCTAGGAAATAGTTAGAATGCCTGACACATACTAAGGTTTAAAAAAATGTATGAACAGTTATTTCAAAATGAACGGTTTCAGCAACTGTTCCACAATTTTAAGGGGTTGTGGTTAATAATCTGCTAGCATGAAGTACTTCATTTCGGCTGCTAGTTTGTTTTATGGAAGGTTCTAGGGAACTGATTAATCAGACTCAAAATTACTTTCTGAGGAGAATCTTGTCCTATCCTGTCAGTACTTCCTCAGCTCATTTCTTCCCCTGGGTTCTATCTTGTTAAGCCTTTGGTAGAACTACCTCCTTATAATTTGTCTGTTTATTTGTCTTTATCCTCCATTAGGTAAGTTTCTTGAGAGTAGAGCCTGGGTCTAGTTCACAGTATCTGCCAGGGAGTAGGTTGTGAATCAGTCAGTCAACGAGTCAGTGGGTGAATGAAGGTGAGCAGCCTTTCAGTTAAGAAGTACCATTTCAGGCCCCATAATTTCTAAAAAGGGATGTCACTTCTGGCCCCAACCAGCTGACCATTTCTACCAGAGAGCTTTGTGCTGAACTGTACTCCAGGGACTAACCAGAAGCCTATCTTGGACCTGGTACTTAGCTTTCTAATGCTTGGATGAGAGGAAGTACATCACAGAGAAGTAAATGGAATACAGTCCTTTTTTTCCAAATAGATTCCCCCAAATCATTCCTGAATTAAGTGAGGCCAGCAGAAGACCACATTTCTAGACTACATCAAATTGCCTTAGAATTGCATTTATTGAACTCAGGGAGGTGGTTTGGCATGAGGCTAAAGATGATTTCATTTGGAGAGTTTTCATAAGAAATTGTCCCTGGAGCTGATTACCGTATTTGCTGTTAGACTGCTCTTGAGGAAATTTATTATTATATCAAAGAGTACGCCTTTCCGCACCAGAAATATCAGTGCTTCTACTGGGCGCTGGGCTTGCTTTCGCTCCATGGATTCTCTGTTTCTATAAATGGTTATCTGGACTACCAGAAAAGCTAGAGTCAGGTCCTCTGTGCCTCACCTCCCTTTACTGTATCTTTCAAGGTTTTATGTTGGTGGCTTCTAACTTGACATATATACCTTTTCAAACTACCCTAAACTCTTTCTGAAATATGTCAGTATGAAATTAAATCAATGAATCATAAGGGAAATAGTCAAACTGACTCCCTAAGGCCCTGAGCAGTTCCTCCAGAGATGGTTCCAAGGACCATAGATTTAGTTACATAGGGCCTTACTTAAATCTCTCAGGAGCTGCTCATTGGCTGCAAGAGAGTCATTAACTTCCTTGGACCTTGACCAGGCCCCTACTACTTTTCCTTTGACAGCTTCCTCTCCTGACATCCTCCCCAACCCTCTACTGCTGGTGGAAACCACCAATGGTGCTGATTTGAGCATGTGAGATTCACCAGGGAGTCCTCCAGGTCCAGGCCTCCATACCTTGGCAAACTGGGCTCTTTCCCCTGCTTCAACCCTTACTCACCTTTCACACCTATGGCACTTGTTCCCCAGGTGCCAAACCTCTCCTGACTCCTCAAGCAGAAACTGTTCTTCCTTCTAGTGAATATTCTATAAATCTCTCTTTTTGCATCATTCTACTATATTAGTTGAGTCCCTAAGTCCTGGGATTTGGCTTTATTGACACATGGTCCTTGACATAAAGTAGGTGTTCAGTAGATGCCTTGCTGAGTGAGTGGACAAGTAAATGAAGGAATGTGTGTGTGTGTGTGTGTGTGTGTGTGTGCGTGCATATATACATATAATATATGTAGCCACTATTTAATGTAATTTTTAAAAAATAAAACAAAAACAAATCAAGCATGTTCCTATAGTTCAGTGATTTTCAACTGGTGTGCCACAAGAATTTTTAAACATGTAATACCTGAATATTTAGTTGGGGGCACTGACCTATTTTCCTTAGATTGTGAAATTGAAACAAGACAACGGCCAACACAACAATAGCTGCCCTGTGTGAATGCCCTGTCTTGAACCATAAGCATATAGGCCATGTAACAGAGTTGCACCTTGTTGGTTATGCCTGCTTGGCTAATTCTTGGTATCAGAAATCCCTTTTTATAAGTATAGGCATCTGATTTTTTAAAAAGTCACTTTGGAGCAAAGAGTATAGGTAATTACTATTATTATTTTTATAAACCAATCAAAATGATAACCTACTTTTGACAGATTGGCAAAAAATATTTTTTAGAGGGGTGCAGAATTTTAGTGATTAGTTTATTTGTGCCATGAGATGAAAAAGGTTGAAAACAGCTGCTCCAGTTTATAGTAAATCATCCAGAAAAAAATACTAAGAAATTATTTATTTATAATTTTATCTTATTTTCAAAAGGAAAGAAGCAAAATCAAATAAAAATTTGTATCTCAAATGGATATAGCCACTTCATAATATTTTATGAATATTAAACTTTGTTTTCTTGCTATAATTTTATACTGTTATTCAACATTAACTATAATGTTTATTTTAAGCATTACCTATAACATTTAATTTAACCATACTTATTTATTTTTA
>PVKM010034069.1:0-15710 GCA_004027735.1 Carollia perspicillata
TTGCAGTGGACACCACTCAGCCTCACATTTGTTCTAGTAGGGCATGCCCTGCTAAGCAAGGCCAGCAGGAAGCCTCACTCCCTTCCTTCCTTCTTCGTCAAGACTGGGCTCCCCAGGGGATAGTCTTCCCTCCCTCCTGGGTCCTACTAGCAGAGCAGAGTTTGAGGGAGAAGGAGGGGTGTAAGACCTGATTCAAAGTTACCTGCTCTCCTGGTGCCAGTCTGGGCCCCACTCCAGCCTGAAGGCTGGAGGAGGTGCCTCAGCCAAACAAGCACCTGGTGAGTGCCTGCTGTGTATGAGTCTAGTGGGGAGTGCTGTAGAATACCCCTCCGAGAAGCTCATGGCAGGGCCAGGAGTCCATAGAGCAGTGGGGACAGTCTGGTGAGAGCTGCCACTGGAAATACAAGACAGTTATGGCAACATGGGGACAGTGAGACAATTTTAGGTGGAAGGAAGGGATAGAGGTCAGACTCAGCCTGGAGGACCCAGAAAACAGATACCTCAGGTGGCTGACAGATAGTCAAGACAGGGGAACCCCCCTCAACAAGGCAAAGTGAGGCCAGGACCTAGGACAGAACAGTCAGAGGCTGTAGGACCCCACTCATCACACCACAGAGGAGGCTGTCTCTGCAGCCACTGCCACCTCTTCCCCTGTGCCCACCAAGCCTGACCCCATTTTCTTCTCCAGTGCTACACCTACCCCTGAGTGTCCTGAGCATGCCTCCTCCTGCAGGCAGCACTCCTACCCCACAGAGCTTGCACCCTGGCCCAGGGCCCTGCTCATCCCATAGTCTCCCTCCAAGGCCTCTCTTGCAGGTGGGCTGCTCCCTACCAGGACCTTGGAGGACTTCAGCATCCGAACTCTCTATGACAAGCTTGAGGACCAGAGTCTACATGTGGTGGCCCAGCTCAGCAAGCACAGGAGTGATGCCCTTGCCTTCTACAGAGGAGCCAGTCAGCAGCTCTGGGGGCTCAAGGTGAGACAACCAAGCCACTGTCATCCCTACTGTCCCAGGGGACAGCCACACCCCCTTTTGGAGTCTGCTTGAGCCAAGAAGGACACTCGTAACTAAATGAATGACACAACTCTGGCTCTTCCAGGACCTTTTGCAGGGCCTCAGCACAACTGAGACTGGGGCCAAAGTCTCCACCAGGACAGACACCAGGCAGTGTGAAGAATCGTGGGGCCACACCACAGCTTCTCCCAGGGAGCACTGGCAGCTTCCTCCAGGTGTGAGGCAGGTGCAGGGGTGGGGCCATGCAGGCAGGTGGAAAGTTATCATATTAACTCTTTTTATTGTGTTGTTACAGAATAACTTTGCCCCCGTCGTTCTCTCCTGCCCTGCTGACACCCCACTCCCACAGTCAATCCCCACCCTGCTGTCCAGGTCCATGGGTCATTTATACCTGTTCATTGATTAAACCTTTCCCCTACTTTCCTCCCTTAGCCCCTTTCCACTTCCCCCAGTCACTGTCAGTCTGTTCCTTGTTTCGATGCCTCTGGTTCTATCTTACTTGTTTGTTTGTTTTGTTGATTAGGTTCCTCTTGTAGGTGAGATCATACGGTATTTGTCTTTCACCACCTGGCTTATTTCACTCAGCATAGTGCTCTCCAGTTCCATCCATGCTGTCCCTAAGGGTAGGAGTGACTTCCTTCTTTCTTTCTGCTGTGTAGTATTCCATTGTGTAAATGTACCACAGATTTTTTTAATATATATTATTGATTATGCTATTACAGTTGTCTCATTTACCCCTTTATTCTCTTCCACCCTGCACACTCATTCTCACCTGCATTCCCCCCATCCCCACCTTAGTTCATGTCCATGGGTCACGCATATAAGTTCTTTGGCTTCTACATTTCCTATACTATTCTTAACCTCCCCTTGCTTATTTTGTACCTATCATTTTTTAAAAATATATTTTATTGATTATGCCATTACAGTTGTCCCATTTCCCCCCCTTCATTCCCCTCCACCCTGCACACCCCCTCCCACACACACTCCCCACCTTTAGTTCATGTCCATGTGTCATAAGTTCTTTAGCTTCTACATTTCCCACACTACTCTTGACCTCTCCCTGTCTATTTTCTCCCCACCGTCTATGCTACTTATTCTCTGTACCTTCTCCCCACCCTCTCCTCCCACTCCCCTGTTGCTAACCTTCCATGTGACCTCCATTTCTGTGACTCTGCTCCTATTTTAGGTGGCCACTTAGCCTGCTTTTGTTTTAGGTGTGGATATTAATAACTGAATTTGCTGTCCTTTCAGTGTTCATATTTTTTATCTTCTCTTTCTTAGATAAGTCCCTTTAACATTTCATATAGTAAGGGCTTGGTGATGATGAACTCCTTTAATTTGACCTTGTCTGAGAAGCACTTTATCTGCCCTTCCATTCTAAATGATAGCTTTGCTGGATAGAGCAATCTTGGATGTAGGTTCTTGCCTTTCATGACTTGGAATACTTCTTTCCAGCCCCTTCTTGCCTGTAAGGTCTCTTTTGAGAAATCAGCTAACAATATGATGGGAACTCCTTTGTAGGTAACTGTCCCCTTATCTCTTGCTGATTCTAGGATTCACTCCTTCATTTTAATCTTGGCTAATGTAATTATGATTTGCCTTGGTGTGTTCCCCCTTGGGTCCACTTTCTTTGGGACTCTGTGTTTCCTGGACTTCCTGGAAGTCTATTTCCTTTGCCAGATTAGGGAAGTTCTCCTTTATTATTTGTTCAAATACGTTTTCCACGTGTTTCTCTTCCTCTTCCCCTTCTCATACTCCTATAATTTGGATGTTAGAACATTTAAAGATGTCCTGGAGGTTCCTAAGCCTCTCCTCATTTTTTTTAATTCTTGTTTCTTCATTCTTTTCTGTTTGGTTGTTTCTTTCTTCCTTCTGGCCCACTGCATTGATTTGGGCCCCAGTTTTCTCCCCATCCCTATTGGTTCCCTGTGCATTTTCCTTCATTTCACTAATCATTGCCTTCATTTGTTTATCTAATTTTTGACCAAAATCAACCAATTCTGTGAGCATCCTGATCACCAGTGTTTTGAATTGTGCATCTGATAGGTTGGCTATTTCTTGGTTGCCTAAAAGCATTGGCTCTGGGGCTTTGAACTGCTCTTCTGTTTGAGTCATATTTGGTCAGGTGGCACCTGTTACGTATGGGTGGTGGAGCCTTAGGTGTTCACCAAGGCAGGGCAACCCAGTCACCGGGTTGTGACACTGTCTGTGGGGGCAGGGTCAGAGAGGGAACAATGGTGCCTGTTCCGTGCTCTCTTGGATTTGGGCCCCTCTGCTGCCTCCCACAAGCAAACTGGGCCCCCCTGGTGCTGGTTCCCAGGTGGGTGGGCCTATGCACGCTCCAGGACCCTGCAGGTCTCCCCAACAACCTCTCTTATGAGGCTGGGAGTCTCTCCAAGCATCTTTTCAATCAGTGTTTTTAGGCTTTATTTCCCATTGCTGGGGCCCTGGGCTGTGTGGTCCATCTCACTGCCTGCTCTTGCCTGGTTTATCTGTGCTCGAATGTCTGTCCGCAGTCCCCCAATGCCCTGTGTGCTCTGCTCGTCTCCTCCCTACATCTGGGGTCTGTAAGCTCCACACCACCTACATTCCCTGGCGCTCCTGAGTCCGGCAGCCCTGCCTTTTCCTGCCTCATTCCCTCTCTGCCGACTGCTGGCTCCGCCCCTCTTACCGGTCTGGTTAAATGGTTGTTGGACTTCCGAAGTTTACTTTTCTGTGTTCTGGTTATGTTATTGTTTGTAAATCTTTGTTTTCCTTAATCTTGGTTGTGCGAGGAGGTACGGTGTTTCCACCTATGTCTCCATCTTGGCTGGAAGTCTGTACCTACCATTTATGCCACTGATTCCCTATACCTCTTTCCCCATTCCCCTCCTTCCCCTTCCTTGCTGATAAGCCTCCATGTAATTTCCATTTTTGTGATTCTGTTCCTGTTCTGGTTGTTTGCTTAGTTCATTTTTTTTGTTTTTTTTTTTTAGATTCAGTTGTTGATAGTTGTGAGTTTTTTTTTTGTCATTTCACTGTTTATATTTTTGTTCTTTTTTTCTTAGATAAGTCCCTTTAACATTTCATATAATAATGGCTTGGTGATGATGAACTTCTTTAACTTGACCTTATCTGGGAAGCACTTTCTCTGCCCTTCCATTCCAAATGATAGCTTTGCTGAGTAGAGTAATCTTGGATGGAGGTCCTTGCCTTTTGTGACTTGGAATATTTCTTTCCAGCCCTTTTTTGCCTGCAAGGTTTCTTTTGAGAAATCAGCTGACAGTCTTATGGGAACTCCTTTGTAGCTGTCTCCTTTTCTCTTGATGCTTTTAAGATTCTCTCCTTCTCTTTAATCTTGGGTAATTTAATTATGATGTGCCTTGGTATGTTCCTCCTTGAGTCCACCCTGTTTGGGACTCTCTGAGCTTTTTGGACTTCCTGGAAGTCTATTTCCTTTGCCAGATTGGGGAACTTCTCCTTCATTATTTTTTCAAATAAGTTTTCAATTTCTTCCTCTTCCTCTTCTCCTTCTGGCACCCCTATGATTTGGATGTTGGAACATTTAAAGATGTCCTGGATGTTCCTAAGCCTCTCCTCATTTTTTTGAATTTTTGTTCCATCATTCTGTTCTGGCTGAGTGCTTCTTTCTTCCTTTTGGTCCACACCATTGATTTGAGTCCCAGTTTTACTTCCTGTCACTCTTGGTTCCCTGTACATTTTCCTTTATTTCACTTTTCATAGCCCTCACTTTTTCCTCTTTTGCAACTGTATTCAACCATATCTGTGAGCATCCTGATTACCAGTGTTTTGAACTGTGAATCTAATAGGTTGGCTATCTCTTTGTCACCTAGTTGTATTTTTTCTTGAGCTTTGATCTGTTCTTTCATTTGGGCCATTTTTTTTTTTTTTTTTTTTTGGTCTCGGCACACCTGGTACATAGTAAGGGGCAGAGCCTTAGGTATTTGCCATGTCAGGGCAACCTAGGTCACTGTGTTGTGGCGCTATCTGTGGGGGAGGAGTTGGAGAGGGAACAATGGCACTTGTTCAGCTCTCTTCCAGCTTTAAGTCACTACCGCTACTACCCACAAGCATATTGGGCCCTTCTGGTGCTGATTCCCGGGTGGGTGGTTTTGTGTATGTCCTAGGACCCTGTGGGTCTCTCCAGCAAAGTCTCCTGTGAGGCTGGGAGTTTCTCCTGCCACCGCAACCCCCACAAGTTTTTTTCAGTCAGATGTTTTGAAGCTTTGTTTCACTGGTCTTTCTCGCTCCCCAGTTGTTCCTCCCAGCTTATCTGCATGCAGATGTGGAACCACCCGGTCTGCCAGCTGCTGCCTTGCCTCCAGTCCTCTGTGCCAGGCTACCCATCTCTGCCCCTCCTACTGGTCTGGATGACTGTTTGTTCTTTAACTCCTTGGTTGTTGGACTTCTATACAGTTCAATTTTCTATTAGTTCTGGTTGTTTTTTATTTTTAAATTTGTCATTGTCCTTCTTTTGGTTGTGGGAGGAGGCACAGTGTATCTATCTATGCCTCCATCTTGTCTGGAAGTCCTGTACTACAGTTTTTTGATCCACTCACTTAGGCTGTTTCCATCACTTGGCTATTGTAATTAATGCAGCTATCAACATGGGTGCATAGGTTCTTTTGAATTGGTATTTCGGGATTCTCAGAGTATAATCCCAGCATTGGAATCACTGTGTCAAAAGGCATTCCATTTTTAGTTTTCTAAGGAAATTCCATAGTGTTTTCCACATTGGCTGCACCAGTCTGCATTCCCACCAACAGTGCACTAGGGTTCCCTTTTCTCCACAACCTCACCAGCACTTGTTGTTTGTTGATTTGTTTATGATGGCCATTCTGACCAGTGTGATGTGATATCTCATTGTGGCTTTAATTTGCATCTCTCTGATGGCTAATGATGTTGAGCATACTTTCATGTGTCTCTGGGCCCTCTTTGTCTTCCTTGGAGAAGTGTCTGTTCAGGTCCTTTGCCCATTTTTTAAGTGTATTGTTTGTCTTCCTGGTGTATAGTTGTATGAGTTCTTTTGTATGTTTTGGACACCAAACCCTTGTTCAAGGTACCATTGGCAAATATATTTTCCCATATGGTTGGTTCCCTTTTAATTTTGTTGATGTGGTCTTCAGCCATGCAGAAGCTTTTAAATTTGATGTAGTCCCATTTGTTTTTTCTTTCCTTTATATCCCTTGCTCTAGGGGACATATTGGTGAAAATGTTGCTGCATGGGATATCTGAGATTTTACTGCCTGTGTTTTCCTTTAGGAGTCTTATGGTGTCATGGCTTATGTTTAATTCTTTTATACATTTTGTGTTTATTCTGGTGTATGGTGTAAGTTGGTGATCTAATTTCACTTTTTTGCATATACCTGTTCAGTTCTCCCAATACCGTTTGTTGAAAAGGCTATTTTTACTCTATTTTATGCTCCTGCCCTATTTGTCAAATAGGGTTTACTTCTGGGCTCTCTGTTCTGTTCTGTTGATCTATGTGTCTGTTCTTATGCCAGTACCAGACTGTTTTGATTACAGCGACCTTGTAATATAGTTTGATATCAGGTATTGTGACCACTCCTACTTTGTACCAATAAACTACTCAACCTAATAAATGAATTTGGCAAAACAGCAGATACAAAGTCAATATTCGGAAATCAAAGGCATTTTTGTATACCAACAATGAAATATCAGAAGGAGAAACTAGGGGGAAAATCCCATTTACTGTAGCAACAAAAAAAATAAAGTCCCTAGGAATAAACTTAACCAAGGAGGTTAAAGACATATACTTGGAAAACTACAGAACATTAAAGAAAGAAATTAAGGAAGGTACAAATAAGTGGAAGGTACCATGTTCATGGATTTGAAGAATTAATATCATTAAAATGTCCATACTGCCCAAAGCAAGCTATAGATTCAATGCAATCCCTATTAAAATACCAATGACATACTTCACAGATTTAGAACAAATATTTCAAAAATTTATATGGAACCAAAAATGACCCTCAATAGCCTCAGCATGCATATTAACTCTAACTCTACTGAACACCTAGCTGTTCGTCTCAGGATTACCTTCTCACTTGGTGCTTAATGCCCCAAGCTGTAACATCAACCCTTATCACTCACTCAAGGTCCTGGGCCCAGGCAGGGGTACTGTTGGCCAGGAGGAGGAGGAGCCTCATGTAATGCGTGGCAGAACAAGGTCCTACCTCAGCTCTCTGTCTGGCACATCCATCACCATGTTTTAAGGTTGTGGGTTCATGTGTGGGATGTGAGCATGACCAGGACCCTAAGGTTGTTGAGTCTCCCTACTTTACATCTTTTGTTTTGTTTGTCTAAAGGGCTCCACACAAAAGTTCTTAGGTACAGAAGGGTCTACAAATGGGAATCACAGTCTACACTGGAGTGACTGCCTAGAGGAAAGAGAGACATGGAAGTGGGTTTTAGGATGGGAGGCACAGATAGAATGAAGGGCAACAGGCACACAAGCTTCAAAACTGGGGAGCAGTGAATGGGTATCAGCCAGGCATCTGTGGTCAAAGGACATGAATGTATCAGAGGTCATTTGGTGTTTTCCTTCCCAGGTTGCAGCCCCAGTGTCTTTCCCCTGGGCTTTCAGCTGGAGCTTGACGGAGTGATTTTGGCCCTGGCATCTGCACTTTCTCACGCATGTGAGCCACCAGCTGGGGCCAGCAGCAAGGTGAAAGGCTCCCAGGCAACAGAGCCCACTTGTGTGTATAGGGCAGCTCCACTTGAGCCATGGGAATTCATTAGGCACAAAGACACATGTGCATGCACCTACAGCCACACACATGCACACACTCACACACATGTACCTATTGCACACATGCAATATATTACACGTGCAGGCCACATACACATTCATATATGCTTGTGTGCACATGCAGGTACTCACACACAGGTTCTTAACCATACCTGTGCACATTTACACTCACACACTTACACATGTACATGCATCACATAGTCACATATTACACACCCACCCACATACACCCAGGTCTCTGAAGGTGGCTCTGCACTCTGGTCACAAACCCAGGTGCACAGCCTATGCTCACAAGTTAGTCCCCAGTTTCCACTCTCAATCATCTCCAAGAGCTAGTAGAGACATCCTCCCCAGTGCATCCATAATCTGGGCCCTCACATGAAGCTCAGGGAAGCACCAGGCACGGATCCTGCCCTGAGAGCAGCATGTCAAAGGGAAGGCAGATATAGGGGGCCTCTGTTCAGCACCCCCCTATTGTGCAATAGGGCAGAATCTGCGGCCATGGCAGGTGTCCTCTAGAGTCCTGGAAGCATTAAAAGGGAGGCCACAAGCCACGCTGGGTCTTAATTGCTACTAGGCATATGCTTGGGGCCCTCCAGGGAACTAGGTAGTCAGGCACCAGGCCACACAGAGACAGGAGCTCCCAACTCAGATCAGTGCATGTGCCCAGGTCGATTTAGCAACACTATCCTGGTCCACCACTGTCCTTTCCTGGGCCCAGAACTGAAGGAAAGTTAAGGGAATATCTCTTCTTGCAAGGCCTCTGGTCGGATTAATGAACAGCCTCTCTCCACCTGTCAACAAGAACCTCAACTGGTGAATGATGTGCACCTGAAGCTGCTGCCATTGCCCTCAGATGAGGAACACCAAAATGCAAGGTGGGGACTGACATCATGCTGGAGTTTATACACAGCAGCTGTGTTCTTAGGGTATGTCTTAGCTTCCTGGCACTGCTAATGTTATTTCTCATAACCAGAATCTGATTTAAAGCCTTAACCCACTCAAATCCAGCTTCAAGTTTCTGGGGCTTCCTGCCTGCAGTAACTGTCATGGCCACTCTGGTTTGCCGAGGAGTTCACTGATTTGAGTCAGTCATCAGAACACATGTCACATATTGGGGTTGTTCCCAGCTGTTGGCAAGAAGCCACAACTATTCTGGCTGACCCCAGACTTTATACTTCCACCCAGCTTCTAATTCTCCCTCCTTGAATGTACTTTTTCTTCTGGAGGAGGGTAGCCACATAGTCTATTTCTTCTTCCCCCAAGTCAGCCTGAGGTTGAGGTGGGCTTGTTTGGTTATGTTGACTTGATTTCTGTCCATGTGTTGCATGCTGGTCTCAGCCCATCAATAAGCAATGTCGTGGCTGAATCAGCTTTTGTGGTTCTTATTAAGACTCCAAAATGCCTTCAGCAATAAACATCAGAACACTTTGAAAAGATACAAGCGTAGCCTTGGCTGGGTATCTCTGTTGGTTAGAATGTCATCCTGATATAACAAGGTTGTGGGTTTGATCCCCAGTCATGCCACTTACATGAATTAACCAATGAACATACAAATAAGTGGAACAACAGATCGATGTTTTTGTCTCTCCGTCTCTCTCTCAGAATCAATCAATCAATTAAAAAGATACAAGTATATTACTTATAAGATCTGAAAATTAGAGTATATCTGGGGCCACACAATGATGTCTCAGGCAGTCCTTCCTTCCAGAAACATCTCTCCTACTGGTTTTCTTACTTAAGGTACCTAGAAAGTATACCCAAATAATCCAAGTCTCCTAAAGGCAAGGGAATCTAAACTCTCCTGCTAAATTCCTGGGGCCTGGAGGATCAAGACGAAAGGAAGGATAACACAGGGAATGGTGGGTTTGGAATCCAGAGATCTGGATCTGGCCTGGACTCTGCCCTGAACATTGTAAATCTTGAGCAAACACTTTTTAGCCAGCGTGATGAGCTACAACCTGAGGATGCTTACTGCTGCCTTTGATGCCAGGCTGAGGAATCAAAAAGAACAAATGATTATAATAAAAGCTCTAGAGCAGGGGTGTCAAACTCATTTTCCTGTTGGCCACATCAGCCTCCCGGTTGCCTTCAAAGGGCCAACTGTAATTTCAACTCCTTAACAGTTAAGGAGAAGTTATGTTTATACCGTCCCAAAACTATTTCAGCCCTTGAATAAGGGCTTGAATAAGGCTGTAAGGATGAGAAAAGTTTTGGTGAAGTGCTATCATTTGAGAAAGGCTTTACAATAAGGGTTGGATGCTAACCAGCAGAGGTGTTAGGAAGGGTGTTCAGCATCAGAGGGGAACAGCATTGACAGAAACATGGAGATAAAGCTCAGGAACTGAGGCCAGTCCTAGGAGCCCCAGTTCTCCAGAGGACATCCAGCCCTCTCATTTCAAGGTGCAGAAATGAGAGCCAGAATTGAGTTGCCCAAGGGACATCTGAACAGTACAGCAATGTATTGCCTAGGGGCTCAGCAGGAAGCAAATGGGACATTCCAGATGGAAATTTGAGGAGGGTATATAAGAGACAGCATGTAAAAATGTATAACCATGAAGGTTAGCCTGGAGGACAGAGAACACTGGAAAAGCACCATGTGGAGAGGCCCTAATGGGTGCAGCCTTCTGCAGGGACACAGCCAGCCTGATGTAGGGAAGGAAAAATTCCTTTTCCTCTACCTATCTGGGGCAGCTCCCTGTGATTGACAAAAACTGATCATAAGAGAAAAACTGTCAGAACCTGGAGTCTCTGGGAAGAGGTTCTCAGAGGGGTGATTAGAATGGGGGTCATAGGGCATCTTCACAAAAGAATACATTGTTGGAGAAGTGACAAGATGAAAGAAAAGGACTGAGTTTCTAAGGTGCCAAATCTTGAGAAGGCAAATTATGGGGAATCAATGGTTGATGAGGGCTAGTTTTAGCCAGGATTTTATGTAAATTCTCTGTTGGTATCTGGGCTGATAAGGATCTGGTGTCACCTCAGGTGATTATGTTCTGCTTTTAGGCAAATAGGGGGAGAGCAGAGAGGTGTTCTTGTATAACTTCGCATTGCTTTTAGCTCAAAATAATCTATGTGCCATATTTGGGGTGGTAGGGAAGCTGTGTGTCTGGTTAATACAGCTTCAGGGAATCTGAGAGTTTGTCAGTGTTCCAGTTACATGACTATCTCATCCTTCTCTAATCTCAGGTACCTGGGAAAGGAGTTAGAAAGGGCCAATGTCTTTTTCATTCTGTTTGTGGGGTTTTGGGATTTGCTACTAAAGGGTCTTTCCTCTCATTCCCAGTCCCCAGCAGGACCAGGGACCTGGAAAGTACCCCCAGAACGACAGCAAAGGAGGAGCCATGAGCTCAGGCTGCAGACACGAGCACATGCATGGAGGCTTTCCTGAGCTGCAGGTAGGAAGGGGCCAGTCTGAGGCTAAAGCCCTCTTCACAGCAGAAGTGCTGGGCCACCCGTTCTCATCGTGGCCTCTGTGCAATATTTGGAGGGCAGGTCAGAGCCTGTGGAGATTTAAAACAATCTCCAAAACAACGAGGAAAAGCTCCAAAGTAAAGTATCAGCAAATTTGATTCCATAATAACACAAAACAGGATTTTCTAGGTCAGAAATTTACCCCAACAGATACTTTTACTCTATTTGAAAAATGTGTAAACAGCTTTAAGAGAAAGGAAATACTAACTGGTAAAATTATATGAAAAACAGTCAAAGAAGCAAAGAAATGTTAATTAAACTAAATGCCCTTTTATTCCACTTAAAACACTTAACTAAGTAATTGTGAGGACTAAAAAGGTTAACAATTCCATATCCACCTGACTGAAGGTAAAAGTTAAAACCTTTCTGGAAAGCCATCTGGCAATTTTTCATCAAAAGCTTCTGAAGTATTCATTTCATTTGCTTCAGTATCTCCAACTCAAAAAAATCTAAGGAAAATAATTTTTAAATACAAGCAAAACATGAAGAAACATATTTCTTGCAATTTTTATGGTATGAAAGTAAATGGAGATGACTTAAATTTCCAAGACCATAAGGGTTACCTGAATTACAGGAGAGTCCTACAATGACTTTTATTAATGCTTCTAAAAAGGGTGAGAAGAATTTCTAATGTCACTAAAGTAAAAGATGAGTGTGGAGAATTGCATACACAACCAGATTTCACCTGTGAGTACATGTAATTTCTCACAAATGGAATAACAGAGAGGACCATAAAAGCACAGACCAGCTGTGGAAGTGAGAGAAAAATGGAAATGGTTACTGGTTCTATCAGTTAGCTTTTACTGCAGGACAAACAGCAGAGAACAATAAGCCTTTATTGCTCCTCTTCTGGGGGCACAGTTGCTCTGACCTGGCTGTCTGGCAGTTCTGGGTGTCTGGGATTCACCTGTGCCCCAGTTCTGGTCTTGCCTGGGACACTGTGCCAGAGGCAGCTGCATCCTAGTGCTGTCAGGGCCAGTGGGCTAACCTGGACATGCCCGTCTCATAGTGGTGGCAGAAACGCAAAAGGCCTCCTGAGGCCAAAGCTCAGGACTGGCGCAGGGTGATGTCTGCCTGTCCTAATGGCCAAAGCAAGTCAGATGGGAGAGCTCAGTATTCATGGGTGAGATAAAGCCCCCCCCCCGTCCCCCAACACACACACGCATGCACATGTACACACACACACACACACACACACACACACACACGCAGAGCAGAGGGCCCTGCAAGAAAACATCAAGGCATAATCACAGAGGGGAGAGTGGGACCCTCAGGGCATCTACCTCAGTGGTCTTGATGATATTAATGCACTTGTTCAAAAGTTGGTGTTCTCAAGCTAGGTAGACGAGAACAAAATTGTTTCCTCATGCTTCAACCCATTTGATTTCAGTAAGTTAGCGGCTTGACTAAAGAGAGTCCATTTTATTTCCTCTCTGTCTTCCTCAAGAGATACATGAAGCAGAGGTAGAATATCTTGCCCTAAGCACCCTGTCTTTTCCTTCCAAGGGTGTACAGGAGAGGGCCAGGTGAGGGAGCAGGGTATCCACATGTGACCAATTCAGTGCCCTCCTCCAGGAACTGACATCACTACAGCAGGGTGTCCCAGAGGCCAGTGTGATGGCAGAATGCACACATGCTACAGGCACCTGTAGAAATGTGTATGTAAAAAAGCACCATCTATTACTGTATACTGTCAGACAAGACTTAAAATTTCTACATCCACATTTCTTCACTTCTCTTTATGTTTTCCATCTGTTTGTCTCTCTAAGCTCTATCCCAGGTAGTTTCCTCACTGGTTTCTACAAACTCACCACAGCTCAGTACATCTGCAATCCATCAAGCCCAATGCTCTTCTCTTGACATTTTATTTTTGTTTCTAGATTTCTCTTTTTCTCCATAATGTTCCTGGTCTTGCCTATGGGATCTAGTCCTTCTTTTGCATACTTCACACTTTAAATATGCTTATATGACAGTTGTGCTCAGATCTTACTGCAATCTCTAATCTCTTGGGTGTATTTTCATTTGGTCTGCTGGCCCTCATGCCATTGGGTTTCCCTGTTTTATGTTTTTGTCTATGAGTCATGTCCAGTGGGGTTTTCTCCTGCCGGAGCGGGCCACCCTATGGGCAATTGTGGTTGTCTCTGCTCACACATGGTGGGCTCAGTATCCCCCATCTGAAGTGGAAAGTTCTGGCCTCCTGTGATGGCTGCATAGCCTAATGGTTCCAATTTCTACATCAACTCTGTTCCAAAGCTCAGCCCTGAGCAAGATGCCTGTTCAGCTACAGAGCCATGTGTTGATGTCAGTTGCAGGTTTTTCACTTTTAGTTAAGGGAAGGGACAGCCATTTCCTGGGTCCAGACTTGGCTTAGGCAGCTCTGGACAGTTCCCCCACCATAGACTGCCTTGTGGCCTCAACGCCTGCCCAAGGTGAGAGTTAAGGCCTGAGCCTCTAAAGCGGAATACCTGCTTTCCACGTGCCTTCGGCTTGTTCCTACCCCTGATTCACCTCTTCATTCAAATGTTACTCTGCATTTGTACTTGTATTTTACATGGTGTTTCATGTGTGGAGCAAAAGGTAGGCTTTCTGTGACAGCTGAGTTCACCATTCATTCAGACAGTGTACTAACTCATGGGACATACCATAGGTAACCTAAATCAGCATGTTCAAAAGCAAACCCATTGGCATCCACGAAGTCCTACCACCTCCAGGATGCTTCTATCCTTCTGCTTCACAGTCCTTAGCACATAATTTCCATCTTCATTGTCACTTGTGGTTACAAGACAGCTGCTAGAAATATGGTAGGATAAAAGGGCACAGGCCGACTTAGTCAACTCTCTTTTCAAAGAAGTTTCCAGAATCACTGTTTCAACAACTTTCTTTTACATCTCATTGGCCAAAATTAGTCACATGATCATCTCTAGCTGCAAAAGAATCTGAGAAGAGCAGTTTTTCAGGTGTGCATATTGACACTTAAAGAACCGAGGATTCTCTTAGCAAGAAAGTCTCAGCCTTAATAGCTGAGGCCAGCAAACAAAACCCTTCATGACCTGCTTTCCCCAGCTCCACAGGTAAAAACCTGTTTTATCAGTCATCTCCTTTCACTTTTCCTAACAAATTCCATGTTATCACCAAGCTGAGCTTTGACTACTTCCCATAGCAACCTGACATTCCCCTCAGGTCAGCCACTCATACTTCCTTGTTCCATGTCTGTCATTCTTTTTTTAAAGTATATTTTATTGATTATGCTATTACAGTTGTACAGTTTTTTTCCTGCCCTTTATCCCCCTCTGCCCTGGACCCCTCCTCCCTCTGCGTTTCCCCCATCTTAGTTCTTGTCTGTGGGTTATGCATATAAGTTCTTTGACTTCTCCATTTCCTATACTATTCTTAACCTTCTCCTGTCTGTTTTGTACCTACCAATTATGCTTCTTATTCCCTGTATCTTTTCTCCTCATTCTCCTACCTCCCCCTTCCTGCTGATGAACCTCTATGTGATCTCAATTCTGTTCCTGTTCTAGTTATTTACTTAGTTCATTTTTGTTTTTATTTTTTAGGTTCAGTTGCTGATAGTTGTGAGTTTGTTCTCATTTACTTTCCATAGCTTCTTCTTTTTCTTCAATAAGTCCCTTTATTATTTCATACAATAAGGGCTTGGTGATGATGAACTCCTATAACATGACCTTATCCGGGAAGCACTTTATCTGCCCTTCCATTCTAAATGAAGGTTTTGCTGGATAGAGCAGTCTTGGATGTAAGTTCTTGCCTTTCATGACTTGAAATACTTCTTCCCAACCCCTTCTTGCCTGCAAGGTTTCTTTTGAGAAATCAGCTGTTAGTCTTATGGGAACTCCTTTGTAGGTAACTGTCTCCTTTCCTCTTGTTGCTTTTAAGATTCTATCATCTTTAATCTTGGGTAATGTAATTATGATGTGTCTTGGTGTGTTCCTTGGTGTGTTCCTTGGGTCTAACTTTTTGGGGACCCTCCGAGGTTCCTGGACTTCCTGGAAGTCTTTCCTTTGCCAGATTGGGGGAGTTTTCCTTCATTATTTTTTCAAGTAAGTTTTCAATTTCTTGCTCTTCCTCTTCTTCTGGCACCCCTATGATTCAGTTGTTGGAATGTTTAAAGATGTCCCAGAGGTTCCTAAACCTCCCCTCATTTTTTAAAAATTCTTGTTTCTTCATTCTGTTCTGGCTGAATGTTTATTTCTTCCTTCTGTTCCAAATCGTTGATTTGAATCCCATCACTTCCCTTCACTGTTGGTTCCCTGTATATTTTTCTTTATTTTACATTGTATAGCTTTCACTTCTTTCATTTTGTGACCAAACTCAATCAATTCTGTGAGCATCCTGATAACCAGTGTTTTGAACTCAGTATCTGATTGGTTGGCTATCTCCTTGTTGCTTAGTTCTTTTTCTGGAGTTTTGATCTGTTCTTTGGGGGGGGG
>PVKM010034070.1:0-15919 GCA_004027735.1 Carollia perspicillata
CCCTTTCTATTTTCTCCCCACCGTCTATGCTACTTATTCCCTGTACCTTCTCCCCACCCTCTCCTCCCACTCCCCTGTTGCTAAACTTCCATGTGATCTCCATTTCTGTGGCTCTGCTCCTGTTTTAGGTGACTGCTTAGTCTGCTTTTGTTTTAGGCATGGATGTTAATAACTGTGAGTTTGCTGTCCTTTCACTGTTCATATTTTTTATCTTCTTTTTCTTAGATAAGTCCCTTTAACATTTAGAATGGAAGGAGTAAAGATCTCTATCTTACGTAGAGGTCTCTTAAAAATTGTGATGCTGGTGGCATTCAACTGTTGGAATGAAAAGGGCAATGGCAGTTAAGATCTTGAGGGAGAGAAAAGTAGTAAAGGCATTAACAAGAGAGATGGCCATTTTAATCCATAATGACGTGACAGCATGATTCTCCAAAGACCAGAACGAGACTGGTCTCTGGAGTGCAGAGAGGTGCTTCACAAAAGGCAGCAGCTTGCTAGGCCTATCTGGTGTCCCTGCAGACAGAGGGGAAGATTCTCCTGGCTCCCTGCTTGCTCTTGCTTCCAGACCATTTGCAATGTTGGCACTCTAACACCTTCCCCTGTGAGGTATGGACACTCAATTCCTCCAGCTTCCTCGCTTTCTTAGCTCTGCTCTCTGTTGGCTGGCTACTCTACATTAAGGGTGGGCTGTTACTGGTGGCTGCCTTCCTTTGTTCTTACCACTTCCCACTACTTCTCTCTTAATGTTCTAGAGGTGATTTGTTGAGTAAGGCAGAGAGGAGGCAGGGTGGGGCCAACTAAGAGTCAGGGACTCCAAGGGGCTGAGAGAAGGGATCCAAATCTCATGAGTAACCAACCTCCTGCTCCATCCTCACTGCGCTTCAGCAACCCCCTCTCAATGGGACTTCTCTCCCCAAACTCCTTCTCTGATATCGAAACCACTTAGTTGCCTCACTGACTCCAGCTCGTTCTTGTCCACTCTCAATCCACTGCTTGAGTGATATCCCAGATGGCATGACGTTCCTTCCCCCCATGTACATGAGTTGATAACAAGTCCCCTGTGACCCATGTTCATTTCTTTCCTAATCATGTTAGACCCTGTGTTGTAGCAATTCAGCTTATTGTTATAAGAGAAAAATCAACCTCTTTCAACTTAATCTATTGTTAGTTACATTTTCTATTACTTGCAGTCCAAAACTTTACTAACCAATGTACTTGATCTTCCTAGTTCCCTTGAGTTTTTGATGTTGCTATGCTGGTAGCTCCTAAGTGTTCCTATGTATCTCCTCTAATGATAGACCTTCTGTATTCTATGAGACTGCCAGAGCTGTAGGAGCTCTTAGATATCAGACATCCAGTCTCCTAAATTCATATGCACTAAACCTAAATACAGAGAGGGAAAATAATATGGAGAGTTGGTGGGACACTCCTGGAGCATAAGTGTCTTAGGAATTAGTCTTCAGCATTCAGTGCCAGCCATAATCCTATCTCCTTGATTTGAAATAATAACAAAGGTTGAGGGTATGGAGAAAATCCCTGCTCTCTTGTATGATGTGTTCATGGTGGCTACATTGTAGGCACGCAGTGAGCTTAGCCATGTGCCTGGAGGCTCTGACCATCTTGCAGAAGGACAGACCCTGAAAGCACGGGCAGTGGCCATCATCCTAGAGTGGGGAGACCCCAGGTGCTTGCTCACTGTGCTTTTCTCTCTGCTCTTCTAAATTGCTTTCCTGGAGACAGATTCAGCCTCTGCTCAGGGTCTTGGAAATTGTCCCCCGGAGCAGCATTCAGGTGTGAGCTCAGCAACCACACTCTCACAGGCTCTGTGAGCACAAGCTAATTAACTAGGAGTCACACACACAGGGAACATGCTGCTTACCGGCTGTCCAGTTTTCTTTGTCTCTCTTAATCTTGACTTCTGTTAAGTCCCAATTAAGCATTCAGTATTTTACCTTTTTCTTCTCCTATCCATCTGTATGTGTGACATCTTAGCCACAGCCCTCACTCATTTAACAATAGACACTTAGCAGTGACTATCATTTTATTAATTTGCTTTTTATAAATCCCAGGTGATGGCTTTGAATATCCTGTTCCCTTTTCCCAGAAGGCTTTCTCTCTCTGGCTCTTTCTTGGGTCCCTTGGCTGCCCTTTATTGCCATTCCAGTCTCAGCACAGACACCAACTCCTTGGGCAGGCCTTTGCCCACTCCCTCTTCCCCCATGCTGTCCACAGCTCTCTAGCATGCCACTTCCTCCCCTGTGCAGCCTAGATATTTTATTTCCTTCGTAGTATTTGGCATCACTTGAAATGATCTTAATTGTATGTTTACTTGTTTAGTT
The DNA here is from genome assembly GCA_004027735.1 of Carollia perspicillata. Taxonomy (NCBI): domain Eukaryota; kingdom Metazoa; phylum Chordata; class Mammalia; order Chiroptera; family Phyllostomidae; genus Carollia; species Carollia perspicillata. Next base: position 2,340 of record PVKM010034070.1, read on the forward strand.
TCCATTTCTTTTATTGGAATGCAAGAATCTTTTCTAGGGAAGAAACATCTATCCTGGTGTTTCCCAGTACCAAAAACTGTGCTTAGAATAAGCATCCAAAAACCATTTTGCAAAAACTAGTGTAGACTGAGAAGCTGAACTTTTGAAATGCGCCTGTTGTACATCATGGGTTTTCTGTGCTGTGGGTATAAGACAGCCATCAAAAACCAAGGACAAGTGCTCATGCCACCTCTCAGTCTTAGGTGACCAATATAGTTAAGAATGTATATGCAGTGACTTTCCTCCATTGTCAGTTTTCCCAGTGTTCTTTCCCAGTGTTCTTTCCCAAACACTTGAGATATCAGATGTAACTCACAGATGTTCAATTAAGCCCTTTTATAGCCATCCCAACCCAAAGAGTGGTGTTTTTATTGTTCTTGTTGTTGTTTTTCTAAAATGGAGGCAGATCTCTCTTAAAAGCTTCATTTGAGGTACATGCCCTCACTTGCTGGTTGCTTATCTCACCTCCACCTGACTATGAGCTCTTCTGAGAAACCATCCCTCCTCCCCTCGATCCGCCTGCACTGGAAACCTTCAGGCATCAGCAGAGTTCCCACGATCCTCCTTGAGAGACCACAATTTGTTGCATGTCTCCACCAATATTTGGATTGATTTCCAACTTGGCTGAATATGTCCTCTTATATTAAGTCTAATCTCTTGAGATTGAACTCTAAGGGCTGCCTTTCCCCACCTCCTCACCACTGCCCCCTTCCCAGCCCAAGTTCATCTTGGATCCACTTCCCATAATTTGTAACCTCTGCTATGCTTTCAGGTCCTTATCTGTGTGCCTTAGCCTCCAGGCATCCATCTACTGCTCAGCACTGCCTGTAGAGAAATATCCTTGCATCTCCTTATTCCAACTTTCCTCTTTCTCCACAGTTTTACTCAAAACTTCATCCAGTGGGAGAGCTCACCTGATTCGCTCTCTCTGACTTGCCCTACCTGACCTATTGCAGTCACCCCTCCAACATATCTGTCTCTCTGCCCAGAGTCACCTCAACAGGATTCAGGTGAGTCTAGATGCAGGTAGGTACTAGATTTGGGTCCCCGTTTAACCTTCATATTTAATGGAATTTTCTTCCAGGCAAAACCATTGGTTTTCTGGGTCTGGGATGGCAATGTGTCTACAATGTTTAACTAACCCCCTTTCCCTTTAATGGACGTCAGAGTTGAGTATAAATAGGAAGACCATAAATGAGTAATCATTATGATTCCAGGTTTATTCCTCCTCGTCATTCTTGCCACCACTAATCCGCTTATCCTCTCCAGAGCCCTGTGGCTGACAACTTGAGACTCAGAGAAATGACCTTGAGTCAAACTCTTCTTTTTAAGGCAGCCCGCCCAGCACAGCAGGGCAGGAGGGGGGAGAAGAGGAAAGAGCCTCTGCCCTCAGGGGTCCTATGGTTTATCAGAGAAATTGAATTGGCAAACAGGCGTAAAGGAAAACACTCAAGGGGCAGGGTTTGAAAGGAATGGCTTGAAACACCAAATCCTGGCTCTTGGCTCTTTGTTTTACCCACCATTGACTCTCCTGGCAACTGTCTAGGAATATTTCAGAGTCACTTGGGTAGAGCCCGAGAATGAATCAAAAGTCTCTTTTCATAGACCCACCGGGCTGGCTGAGAGCTGTGAAGGTTATTCTGTCCATTCCCTTGCCCCTAGGCCAGACCACATCAATTCAGCTTGCTCAGTCAGGGGCATCTCCTGTTTCCAAACCTCACCGGAGACAGATCATACCCAGCTCTCTCTGTCTGCTCTTCCTGCCCAGTGGTTTTGAGCCTTGGTAATGAATGGCTGAGACGGCTGCATTCCTTGGACAGCCTCTTAGTACTGCATATTTGTCAAGCACTTCTGGGGAGGGAACACAAGGGGATCCAGAGGCACAGGCCTGCGTGTGTTGCCCAGCCACACTCAGCTTTTTCCACTGGGCTCCTCAACGGCATTTTGTCAGCCCTCCAAGGTGGGAAGGTGGATCCCACTTGCAAGGAACTGAATGCTGGTGTTTGGCTTATTGCTGTATCAGTGCCCAGAGCCCTGGCAGAGAATATGTCTCTTTAATTTGGAAAAAAGGACTTTGAATTCCACCTGACTGTTCAGTCTTTAGCACCTCTTCTTCTTCCACCTTACTTTTCTCTTCTCACCTCCTTCACATGTCAGAGGAACAAAAGGACGACATGGGGCCACAGCCTGCCAGGACGGATGGCCCTGTCTCTGGTTAGCATTCTACAGTTCTGATGTCCTGGGGATGGAGTGCCGTCAGCTGACAGTGTTCAGTGCGGCAGACTGAGGCTCTGAAGGGGAAGAGAAGTGGCCTGGGTGAAAGGGTCATGCCAAATAAATGGAGTGTTGATGGAAGGCTGAGATTTACATATTTAAAAAAAACAAATATCTTTCTCTGCGAAGGTTTCTATATGTCTTTGTTCTGGAAAATTACATTCCTTCCAGACCACTTTAGCTTTTTCTATTTTAATGAGTGAATTGATAGAGTTTGATGGTCAACAGTACAGCCACTGATGGCAAGTAAGAATTAGTGAACATTACTCATGCTGTTTCTTCTGCTGGGACGCGCTATAGCTTTAGGTTTTGTGCGGGTACTGCTTCTTCAGCCCATGAAGCTGCTCCTTCTACCTGCTGCCCCTGTAGTCCCGTAAGAGAAGGACTGGGAAGAAATGATTGCACAGAAACCGAGGGGGAAGGGTGCTTTAGGAAAGGAGGTCTCCTTTCCTAAATTAGTAAGAGTTAAAAAGTTTAGATTGAGTTTATACTTCAGCAGGATATCAGCAACTTCCTTCAGAGAAATCTCAGGGCTTGTAAACTGGACTGTAGATGGTTGAGGAGTGAATAGGAAAAAATTACAGACAGTGCATTTAGACAACTTCTTCAAGAAATGACCTGTAAAAGAAAAAGCAAATGGTAGTAGCCAAAGAGGGGAAGTGAAAAGGGCGATAACATATATTTTTAGATGGATGCGACTTATATATTTTTAAGGTGGAAGTGACTTGAGAAATGTATAGCCTCGGGATGGGCAATATTTTGGATACGCTTTATTTACCACATCCAGATCCACTCTTTATCCTTTCCCACCCAGCTCTGGACCCTGACAGGCTGACACTTTGTGACTGTGTTAAGGAGTCCCTTGCAGTCTGGCTTTCAGCTGAATGTATCTAATGGAAAGCACTGACAGATCAAAGAAAAGGAGAAGGAGGAGTTTGGGGGTATTTTCTCCCTTGTCTCTGTCCTTGCCAGGTTACAGTTTGGCAGTGGACCATGACTTTCTACCAAAGGCCAGAGCTCCTGCCAAGCAGGTGTCTCCTATAGCCACAGACCTAACTCTCTACTAGTTTTGTTGGTTGCTTCTTTTCTATTTTCTTCCTCAGTCCTAGGAGTGGTATTGCCTTCATGCTGTTGCTAGTTTTGAGAGCTTCACCAATTCCTTCTGATTTCCTTTAACTCTGACCAAACCCTTGTAAGTAGTCCCTTTATTAAATTCTCCTCAATCACACCATTTCTTTCTTTTTTGGGGATTTGGCTGGAAAATAGGTAGTTAAAAACCCTGTTCAAAAGGGTCCAGAGAATGTTGAGAATATGGAGAGAAACAATAGAAAAACTATGACAATAGACATGGGGGAATTCTAGTCAAATGGTATCTAGTTCACAACTCGAAGACCTCACTTTGCTTCTGACATGCTGTAGTGATCAGTAAAATAACAAACATGAATGATAGATGTGGCTGAATCTTCTGTCTTGTGGGTCACTGGCCAAAAAAAAAGGAAGAGGCATCTGAATATTCAATTCTGCTAGTGTAATAGTGAGTATAAAGAGCCCTATCCTTGCCTTGGTTATCAAGTCATAAAGAAGGTGAAAAATTCAGCAATCTGATTCTATAAATTATATAAAACTGTATGCCTAGGGAGGCAGAAGAAAACAGAACCCAGCCCCTGGGCTATGACCTGGGTCAAGACACCTGCTAGGTTGAAGATTAAACTGTAACATTTCTAAATTCACATCAAGATGGAAATCCCATGCTGCCAATATGTAACTTGGTTCTGAAGTGGGCCCATACTGGTTCTGAAGGTGAACCAGTAAGCCAAGATTCTGAAATACATGAGAAACATGAATAATAAGAGAGGCAGCTAATACAATAAACAAATGGGAAAATGAATTACTCTCAGGTGAAATTAAAATAATAGAACAATCTGAAATGATTTTAAAACAAATTGGTTTAAGATTGTCAAAAAGGTGAAGGAATAATAACAACAATAATAAAAATTAAAAGATAAAACAACAAGTGATAAAACAAGGGAAACAAAAATTAGACAGACATAAGAGAATATTTAATGTAACAATAGTAAACTGTGGAACTAAAAACAGCATTTTTATAACATTGAAAAAGTACATGATAAACGGAATAAACTTTAAACTATGCACTGTCAAGAAGAGAGTGCGTAAATGGGTGTGATGGTTAATTTTATGTGTCAGCTGGGAATAGGGTGCCCAGATATTTAGTAAAAATAATTCTGCATGTCTCTGTGAGAATGTTTTTGATGAGATTTACATGTTAGTCAGTAGAGTGAAATAGATTGTCTTTGATAATATGGGTGGGCCTCATCCAATTAGTTGAAGACCTAAACAGAATAAAAAGATCAATCATTTTCCAAGTAAGAAGGAATTCTTCAGTAAACTGCCTTTGGACTTTATTTGTACCTTTGGCTGTCCTGGGCCTCAAGCCTGCTGACTCACAATGCAGATTTGAACTTAACAGTCTCCATAGCTATGCGAGCCAATTTCTCTATCTATCTACTTTTCTTAGTGTATATATGTGTATATATACACAAATATACTATATATCTATCTACTTTGTATGTATATGTACACAAATATAGTGTCTATCTACTTTTCTTTGTATATATATACAAATATACTATCTGTATCTATCTATTTTTCTATTTACACACACAAACACAAACATGATGGACAGTTAAGAGGCATAAAAAATATACCGAGAGGCTCCAACATACATCTGAAGATGTATGAATTCCTGGACTAAGAATTCCAGGAAAAAATAATACATAGAATGATATAAATTTTCAGAATCGAAGCAATGAATCCTTAGGTTGAGAGTTCACATAAAAGGACAACAGAGTAAATAAAAATAAATTCACATCTATTTATGCTGTAGTGAAACTGTAGAAAATGAATGATAAAAATTAAATATTAAAAGCTAGCTGAAGAAAAAGACGGCTTGCCTACAAAGGAACAGCAATTAGACAGACAAAAGAGTTATCTTCAGCCACATAAGACTCCAAATAAAAATAACTTAACATCTTCAAAGTGCTGAGAAAAAAAATAGTTAACTCTCAACGTCACAATTATTATTCAATTGTGAGGGCAAAATAAGAGCATATTCAACTACATAAAGAAGAAAGAATTTTCTCATCCCAGACCTGTGTACATAGTTCAAAAAGGAGAAAATTAAAATTAGAGGGAAGAATTGGAAGCAAAACAGAAATATTTGTAAATAATTTCAGTAGGTACATTTGTTATTGACAGTATGAAAATAGATTTTGCATTAAAAAAGTGAAGTTAAATGTCCAACAAGCATCGGAGAACACTGGTGGTGGAGGTGCTAAGTAGTTAAAACATACTGACCTCCTTGTCTTGTTTGAAAGAATGCGGGAATTAAGATGTACAAATTGGTAGTTACAAAATAGTCATGAGGCTGTAAAGTACAGCATAGGAAATGGAGTCAGTAGCATTGTAACTGTGTGTGGTGCCAGGTGGGTAGTGGAAAAACCAGGGGGAGCATTTTGTAAAGTGTACGATTGTCTAACCACTACGTGTACACCTGAAACTAGTATAAAACAATATTCAATGGAAACTATAATTGAAAAATAAAATTAAAAAATAAAAAAGAAAGCACACTAGAGATAATAAACACATTTAGATCTTAGAAAAATGTATATATAAGTATGTATATTACAAATTTATGAGTAACCATTAAAGTAGCAGAAATACACTCTAACTTCTAAATCAGAAGCCAGGTGGAGAAAAAGCAGTGGTAGGGAAGGATAACTACACCTCTATTAGTACAGCCAAAGGGAGGAAGAAGAAAAAAGAAGCATGAAAAAAAAGAAGCCAACAAAAAATAAGTGAATATAAACATTGAATAAAAAAAAACAAGTTTCAGAATCTTCCGTACAATATAATACCATTTATCTTTCAAGTTACCAAAACACAAAATAATAGTAAATATTTTTGTATAAAAATATACTAAAGCCCTGGCTGGTCTGGCTCAGTTGGTTGGAGTGTCATCCATAACCAAAGGGTTACAGATTTGATTACCAGTCAGGGCACATACCTAGGTGGCAGGTTTGGTCCCTGGTCCAGGAGCTTATGATCCCTGGTCTGGGCGCTTACAGAAGGCAACCAATCAGTGCTTCTCTCTTGCATTGGTGTCTGGCCTCTCTCTCTCCCTTCCTCTCTCTCTTCCTCTCTCTGTAAAAAGCAATGAAAGAATGTCCTTAGTGAGGATAAAAAATTAAAAAATAAAAATGTACTAAAAATATAAAAACCTGTACAGGTGGGTTATGTACCTTTAAGACAGTAGTTACCACGAAGGAGAAGGGAAGGAGGGAAGAGGACTTACATTGTGTTTTAACTATTCAATTTATTTATTTTTAAAAGGCCTGAAAAATATAATATTAATATTTAAAAATATCTTTGGTGGTCCATGTGTATGTTTTATTATTCTCTATGATTTTTCTCTATGTTTGAACTATCTCATGATTTTTAGAGAGACTAAAAGGAAAGGTAGTACTGTACAACTACAGAAACAGGGTTTAAAACTGCTATGGGTTGATGGCAGTGGGGTATTTCCTTAGGCCTGAAGAGACTTGGAAAGGATCCCCAAGATCACAGGCAGGGAGAGACAGGCTGAGTCTGTAGATCAACTGACTTGCACTCATGGGGGTTTGGCCTTGGCCTGTTAAGAGCTAGGGAAATATTAGAAGCTAGTTATAAGTAAACCAAAAGTTAGGTCCTAGAACAAGATGTGGCAGAGAGAGAGGCCGGCCTAAGAGAAAACCAGTAAGGGGCTGTTTAATTCTCTCACCCTGTACCAGGCTCACTTGTATGCACTTGAAGTGACTGTCAAATGTTGACCAAGTATTCACTGAGTACTTCTTATGCTCACTCCATTCTCCTAAATGCTTGACTTGTGTTATCTTCTTTACTCAATTCAGCCTATGAGCAAAGCACTATTATTATTGACTTACTATTTCATTAAGAGGCAGTAAATTGAGTGGTTAGGTTCATGGACTGTATAGATTTAGATCATAACTTTGCTTCTTACCAGCTGTGTTATTATGGTAGCTCACTTAACTTCTCTGTGCCTCAGTTTCCACATTTAAAATGAAAATAATTACAGTACCTATCTCGCTACATTGTGGTTCAGATCAAACTGCCAAATGCAAAGGCTTAGAAGACTGGTTGGCCTAGAATAATTGCTATATAAATGGTTTCTACTATTTATTTCTACTTTGGATGAGGAAATAAAAGTCCAGAGAGAGAAAGTAATTTGTAAAATTTCATAGCTAGGTGGACATTGTAGTGCCTGAATAAGACTGTGGTCATCACCTTGTGGCCCATAGGTCAGCTACCCAAGAAACAGCTCACACAGTGAGGGTGGTAGAGCAGGAAGATGGTAAGAACCTAGGTCTTGTTGATTTCGCTGAGCTCTGAATTGACCAACCTGGAAAACACCTACCATGGACTTTTGTTATGGGAGGTAACATGCTTTCTTATTGTTCAAGCCAGTTGAGATGTACAGTTTTTTTTTTTTTTTTTTTTTTTGTTACTTACAGCTCAAAGCATCTAAACCAATTCAGCTACTAAATTGAACTCTTGCTACTGAGGGGAGATCGAAATCATGTCATGGGACCTCTGACCATTGAAGGGCAGCCCCAGATCTATGGCTTTGCTCCTGAGAGTAGGGAGTAGGTTGTGGCAGCACAGGATGACGGCAGAACTTGGTTTCTTATATCAAACTGGAAAAGGCCATTCTGTGAGCTGGGTCCTGAGCTGCTGAAGAAGCAGGGTTCCCTAAGCCCCTTAAACTGAGGCGCTACTGTCACAACTGAACAAGAAGGAATCCAAGGGGGAGATGACAGTGGTTCTGGAGCTTCTCCCTACTCAGATTTAGATGCATAAAGGTAATAAAAACCACCCAAAAGGAACGGTTAAAGGAGGCCTTGGGAAGCACATCCAAGAGAGTGAAAAGGAAGGGGAACAGAAGGAACCCATGGAAAGAAAGTCTTCCAGACCAAATGACGGTCCAAAAATAATGAGACCAAAGTTCAAAGAAGTAATTTAAGCCAAATAAGGCTGGGAAGCCTGAGCCAGCAAGGGGAGGGCTCACGCGTCAGGGAGCGGGTGAGCAGTGGGAATAGAGTTGAGGAGAGTTCAGCTTAGGACAGCCCATGGGTCTGATGGCCTGGTGCTCCCAATGCCCAGATCAGTGAAGGGGGTGGGGCTTGACGGTGTGCCTTCTTGCCTCCCCTGCGGCATTGGTGACCAGAGCACTGTCTCCACCCCCACCATTGGCAGGTCTGCTTGAGTTTGCAAAGTTTATCCTGTCTGGGTGGGCTTGTTGCAAATGCAAGAGAGAGCCCCTGGGACAAGGCAAATGAAGGAAATCTTACTTGGAGCCAAACTTCTTTTAGACACTATTTTATGTTTCATTTCAACAAAGAATTACAGGGATGCCAGAGATGATGGATGCTAAGCTCATTAACTGCCTGCTGAATTTTGGGCTCGGGCTTTTGCTGATCCTATAGTCCAGGTAATTGCTTAGTGGCTTAGTATCAGAGCAGACATCTGATTCATTTGTGTATTCTGTATGTGGATATGTGTGTTCATGTATGCATTAAAAATATTCCTATTTACTTTTTCTACTTATCATAGTCCCTATTCCAAACTTAGAAAGTCCATACCTTCCATCACAGCCTTTTAAATCACAACACTGAGTTAAAACAAACAAAAAAATTGTTTTCACAAGAACTGAAGATTTAAAGAGGTAATGAAATGAACATGGAGAATTTCAATTCCTTAACAACCCTAGAAATGTCTCACTTCTATGCGCCTCTCTCAATTTTGATCTCTGATATTTATTTTTATGACAGAGGTCAGGCCGGAACTGTGTGTCATGGTCACCAATTGATTCACACTACATTGAAATATACAAAGCAAATGCGGCTCGTGGAGCTTTTAACGTTTTTCTGTGAGTGATCTAATGTGAATCTCAACCACATCGGCTAGTCGGAAAACAACCTTGCCACTTCATGACATCTCAGTCTCTTCGTTAAATAACATCTTATCCCAAAGAGATGGGAGTTGTTTGGAATTGTCCTCCTTCCCTGTTAGTCTCCAAGATCACCTGGAGGTTAAGGGAGAGCCAGGGACTTCATGGAAGAAGAAAAAAGGGGGGTTCTGAATCAAAATGGTGTCCCCTGAATCCCCACTAGTCTACACTGTGAAGTAGATGGTTTGATCTGGTCCCTGGATTGGTGACCACTGATCTCAGGTGGACTCTGGGGACAATGTGGCACATTCTTCTTAACCCAGGGTCCTCTCAGCACTTCCTTGGCCCCTTTCTGGAGCATTTGTGGATTTCTGGGCCCACTGCTCATCACCAGTGGTCCCTGACTGGGGCTGCAGAAAGTGCTGCTATAGCTTGCCTGTCTAGCTACTTCCCAGACCGTGTTGACTCTGGCTTTGAGTGCGGCTCTGCCAAAAGGCGCATGTGCTCCTCTAGGCTGTGCTTGGGGAACGGTACTGCTCGTTTCCACCCCCGATGTTCCCAGGTTCCTTCTATGCTTCCCTAGAAATTTCTACCGTGTCTCCTCTGGCCTTGGGGTTCATCCCAGGAGGGGAATATAAAGACATGTAAGTCTGACCTCTTCGCCACACCTCTGTCTTTCTTTTCTTCCTGCACTCCCCCTTGGGGCACTCAGGTAGTTTCTCTTACTTGGTCTGTAAGGTAGAGTGTGCTTGGAAATTTCCTCTCCTCTCTTCCCACCTGAGGTATTATTTGCCCTCCCTTGTTTCCTGAGTCTGGAAGGAAAATAGGATGTAAGGAATAAGAACTTGTTTTCATGGATAAGTGTACATTACTTTTGAAATATTTACGAAGCTACAACAAGTACTTTGGCATATATAGCCCTTGAGGCTGGCTGGAGCCCTACCCAGAGAAAGTTTAATCCTAGCTGCATTCTGACTGAGAAAGGAAGGGAAGGGGAGGAGCTTGGACAGTATGGACTGACATCTTTAAGGTCCGTACAAGTTTCTTTTTTCTTTGAAATACAAGACTCTTGATTGTTTTCACTTTCTTTTAGTTTCAAAAGAACACACATGTCTTCATCTGTTACTGTCCCTCATGGTCCTACAGGATGTTATGGGAGGATCAACAAACAGCTCCGTGGGTTAATTGCTAAACAGGGTGGTATGAGTGAAGACGCCTGCAAAAAAGACTCCTGTTTTTTTTTTAATTCAGAAAATTCAAGAAAATAATGTAAGCACACATATTTCTCACTCATACTTGAAATGTTTACTTGTTAATTAGGCTTAAGATAGCTTTAAATGTGTGTGTGTGTGTGTGTGTGTGTGTGTGTGTGTGTGTAAACTATTGTATAGTTAAAGCTGAAAACTACTTTGTTCTTCTTCTCATACTAGTGCCTTCCTTTTCTCTGCAGAGATGAACACTATCAAGAATTTTATATAATTCTCTTCCGTGTTTTATCAGCTTATTACTAATTTATATCTCGGACAATAGATAACATTGTTTTACATGTTTCAAGTTTTACCTAAATCACTTTACATTCCATGAACTATTTTACAACCAGTGTTTTTCAGTCAACAACATGTTTTTAAAATTTATTTTTAATGTATGTAGACCCACTCCATTCATTTTAAACTGCTTGAAAATATTCACTTTGTAAATCTAACCTATATTATTTATTTCCTACTGAAAATACTCAGACTTTTTTCCATCTTTGCTCCTGGCATCTTATTTTTAATAATAGGCACTATTGGCTCACTATAATGCTTTAATTTCAGGTCAAAATTGGCCAGAAGACTTTGTTGCCTGAGAGGTAGCCTAATTGTCCAGGTGACACTGAGCTGCAGGCGGCCAGCAGACACGTGAGCATCCCGACGTGCCCCACAGAGGCACAGATTGCCTATCCCTGCTCCTCTCTCTGACTTTGTTCCCTTGTCTTCACAATGGGATAATTGTTTCTATCTCCTTGAGTTGTTGTGAGGGCTTGTCGATTAATATGGTGACATGTATATCACCATGCCTGGAGGATAATAAACCCTCTGTGAATGGAAGATTATATATATAGTAATCAATTCCTGATAGAGAACTAGAACACAGACTCCTGATTCCCTGGCAAATTTTCTTTCTGAGACATTCTCTGCCTCTGTTTTCATGATTGACAAGACCCTGTCTCAAACAGTTTGTGGTCTGTGAAAACACAGGTCTAACCCATGGGAGTCAGGGACAACAGGTAGAGGCAGAAGGCTGCAGCGTTACCTGTTGGGAGCTAACAACCCCAAATGCCATCAGGTCTTGGAACCAACCGTGGTAGCTAACAGCTGTATTGTGGATAGTTCTGAGCATGTCTTTGCAGGGCCTGCTTGGACCTGCCCCAGTTCAGCTGCCTGCAGGAGCAGCTCAGAGCCCTCGCTATGGGCCTATTCTTTGCACTGGTCTGGCCAATCAGAGCTCTGTTGCTACGCAGCCCCCGCAGGCAGAGCCTTTCCAGTTCTAGTCTCAGCCAGCATAGCTGTCCACAGACATCCTTTTGCTATTTTTGCTTAGATTGATTTTTTAAAAGCACCTGGTAATGTACTTTTTCTTTTTTTCCTCCTTTTCTAACTCTATTCAATCTCCACCCAAGCACCTACCCCAACCCCCACCCAAAACACGAATCAAACTCAGAATCATTAACAAAGAAACCTTGGTCCAAGACAGAAAACAGTCTTTAAAAAGATCCTTATTCCTTGCTTGTCAATGCTGGGAAAATCTGCTTTTCCTGATATTTGGGGGCACTAATTAAAAGGTGGCACCGTTGCCACCTTTTAACTTCCCACACTTTCTTCTCTATTTCCAGTATTAGAGAAATCAACAGGAGAGAGAGACTAAGGTTTAAAACAATCTGCTCCCTACCCTCTACCACCGCCTCTCCCCAGAGCCCAGACACAAAGCGAGTGTGACCAGACACAAATCATTAGTAAGGTGGGGCCCACTGCCTCTGAGTTTCTCCTCTTATGACAGAACATTCGGAGGTTGTCTGCTCATCTTCTCCCCTCCCCTCCCCTCCCTACACTCTCTGATAAGAGAAAGGATAAGAACTCTTGAGAGAAAAGGGGCTACATGCAGCAGGGGCTTGTGACGGACGACATCTGAGCACACTGGGAAGGGAGAAGTAGCAGAGGGAGAGGACTGAGAGACCAGGACAGCTGGCTGAAATGGTACGGCAGAAAGGAGAAGTTCTCCCATGGAAGGGAAGCACATGGGGTCAGGGAGTTTGGGATGCTAAAGAAGAGGAGAAGATAAAGATTTTAAAAGTGACCTTGACCTATCTCATTGGACCTCTTGAAATGTTAAGGGAGAGATAGGAATGAAGTTTAGAAGACCATGGTGTTTTGAACTAGGTACTGCTCTGGTACTGAAACACGTCCCAGCTCTTTAACTGTTATACCTACTCACTCTGATAACTGCCTACTCCAATGCTTAGGTAGTTTTATAAACACATATGTAAGTAAATACATGCCATTAGAAAATGAGGCTAAACATTTTAAATCACAAGGTATGGGCAGGTTTTGGTGGGGAAGCTAATTTTCTAGAAATCTGGCGGAAGCTAGTTATTAGACTGTTACTGCTAAAACAAAAGGGAAATTAAGCAAAAAGCCAGACAAATCTCTTTCCAAAGGGTTTTCTTCAGAAATATGATTCTCTTAGTCTCTTCCATACCTTTGCCATCCCTTTACTCTTAGTGGATAGACGTGCCATTGGAGGGGACGTTTTAGTGCTATTTCTATACAAGGCCAATGCAAAAGTTTTGAAGCAGAGTGTGAAGAATAATTAAAACACTTGTTGAGTCCTGATTTTATTACTGAATAACATGACTTAAAAATGCACGTAAAATACAAGTTCTGGCCTGACAAGCCAGAGTCCAAAATAAGTAAGAGTTTAAAAAGCAGTGATTCTTAGTTTTTCAGCTCCTGCCCTACCCCCCGACACTCCCCAAACAGAGAGGGTTCTTTTAAGAATTAATACCTTAAGTGGGAAAGAAACATTTTTGTGCTATTCAGCAATTCCTTAAGTTTCATAAGTCTTTTTCGTTGTTTATATTCAAGCAAACATAATACTGTTAATTTTTAAAAAGTCAAAAGTAATGAGATCCCATTTTTGTAAAACTATATCTGTCTCTCTATATTGAGAAATGTTAGGTATAATTTTTTACTTAATAATGACAAAG
>PVKM010034071.1:0-15704 GCA_004027735.1 Carollia perspicillata
TAAACAATGCTACAATGAATATAGGGGTGCTTATGCTCTCTTGGATTCATGTTTTATGTACCTTTGGATATATTCTCAGAAGTGGGACTGCTGGGTCAAAAAGCAGATACATTTATAATTTTTTAAGCCATCTCTACACTGGTTTCCACAGTGGCTGCACCAGTCTGCATTCCCACCAACAGTGCAAAAGGGTTCCCCGTTCTCCACATCCTCTCAGCACTTGGTTGTTGATTTATTGATAATAGCCATTCTGACGGGTGTGAGAAGGTATCTCACTGTGGTTGTAATTTGCATCTCTCTGATAATTAGTGATGTTGAGCATCTTTTCCCATGTCTATTGGCCATCCAAGTGTCCTCTTTGGAGAAGTGTCTATTCAAGTGCTTTTTCCATTTTTTATTTGGTTTGTTTGGATTTTGGTGTTGAGTTTTGTTAAGTTTTTTATACATTTTGGATATAAACCCCTTATGAGATGTATCAGCAAGTATGTTCTCCCATTCTGTTGGTTGTCTTTTTATTTTGTTGCTGTTTTCCTTTGCTGTGCAAAAGCTCTTTAGTTTGATATAGTCCCATTTGTTTATGTTTTTCTTTTGTTTTCTTTCTTTCTCCCCTTCCTGGGGAGATATATCTGATAAAATATTGCTCTGAGCAATGTCCAAGATTTTGCTGCCTTTTTTTTCTCCTACAATTTTTACGGTTTCAGGTCTAACTTTTAAGTCTTTGATCTATTTTGAATTCATCCTTGTGTGGTGTAAGAAGGTGGTCTAGTTTCACGTTTCTCCACATCTCTGTCCAATTTTCCAACACAATTTATTGTAAACTATCTTTAGCCCATTGCATGTACTTTCTTCCTCTGTTGAATATTAATGGACTGTAATAGTGTGGGTTTATTTCTGGGCTCTCTATTCTGTTCCTTTCATCTATGTGTCTGTTTTTATGCCAGTACCATGCTGTTTTGTTTACTATGGCCTGGAGAACATTATGCTAAGTGAACTAAGCCAGTCAGAGAAAGACAAATACCACATGATTTCACTCCTATGTGGAATCTAATGAACAAACTGAAGTAAGAAGCAAAATAGAGACAGACTCACAGATAGAGAGCAAGCTGACAGCACTTGAGGGTGGGAGGGGAGGAGGTGGGGTTGAGCAAAAAGCAAAAATGACTCGTGGACATGATGGACAACAGTGTGGGGATTGCAGCGGGGAGGGGGGTATAAGGGGACTAGCTAGTGATGAAAAAAACAATAAAAATATGTTAAAAACAGTAAAAAAGACAGAATGTTTGTGTTAAGTGAATTTGAGGACTCGACAAAGGGACACGAAAACACCTGCAGAAGGACAAGTGGGGTGGCCTTTGCAGTGAGGCCTCAGGTCTGCCTGAGGACAAAGCTGCCTCTGCTCTCAGTGAGACAGAGAGAACTCGGTGATAAATCTTCAGTTTCAACTCCAAGAAACAGGAAATAAACAGTAGCCCCCAAAAATCCTTCCCGAAGGCCATACCTAAGTTATACATGCCACTATGACAGGTGCTGAATTAACTCGCTTTTTCCCTAGAGCAAAAATCTAGTGCATAAACAAATATGTATTATTAGCTTGACTGGAAATTACATAAATGTTTACGGGAACAGAGAGAATATCAATTAGTAAAGACATCATGAATAAAAACAGTTGACATTTGAATGGTGTAGTGAGAGGCCGTAGGAGCTGGTGGAAGGAATAGAGAAGCTCCAGTGGTAGAAAATGGATGTAAGGCGTGGCTCCACCATTTACCCGAGGAGTGTCTTTGGGAAAGTAGCCCATTATTTGAGTGTCGATTTTATCACCCAGTAAATTGAGAATAGATTCAACAATAGAAATCATATCTAAACACCTGGTGTTTGCTAGGCACCCTACCAAGTGATTTAAGAAAAACAAGCTTTTTCAATTTATGGTTGGGGGGAGAGACAGATAGGGCAGGTATATCATCAGTTTGTTGTTCCATTTATTTATATATTCATTGGTTGATTTCTGTACGTGCCCTGATGGGGGATCAAACCCACAGCCTTGGGGTATCAGGACAATGCTCTAACCAACTGAGCAGTATACTTGGCCAGGGCTCTACCAAGCGATTTAAAGAGACTATCATTTAATTTCACTACAATATTATGATGTAGGTAACACCGATATCCCCTTTCCAGTGGCAAACTGAAGCCTAGAGCCATTACATATATCAATCCACTATAGTAGATTCTAGTGAATAGTGGAACCCCAACTTAATCTGAGCTAGCATGGCCTCAGAGATTGTGCTCTTAATGCCTACTTTTTGTTCTCTCTTCCTGCCTTAGGCACAATAAAGATGATGAGAGGAAGACATAAAACAATGTACATAATCAAGTAGAAAATTATGGCTCATTACTCACAGGAGAGCATAATTTATTTGGCTTCCCACGTAATCCGTTAGGGTTAATTTGCCCTGTACACAGATAATGTAATTAAGATGCACGTGGTACTGGAAGGTGTCTGGAATTTAGATTCAGTCACACATGGGTTAGAACCCCAACCCCACTAATGACTGGCTATATAGCACTTACACATGTCTTCATATGTTTGATGGTTGCCAGATGAAGGAGGGTTGGAGGGATAGGTGAAAAAGATAAAGGGATTAAAAAGTGCAAATTGCCAGTTATAAAAATAGCCATAGGGATGTAAAGAATAGCATAGAGAATTTAGATAATAATATTGTAAAAACTGAATGGTGTCAGATGTGTACTAGGCTACTGAGGTGATTACTTTATAAGTTATATACATTGCCTAATCATTATGTTGCACATCTGAAATGAATATAACATTGTATCTCAACTGTAACTGAGACATTTAAAAATGATTTTTAAAAAGCAACAGGGTTTTTAAGCAGTTCCAAGTAGCTCTGAGAGTTAAGAGGCAACTCCAATTCAGAGCCATGGGGAAGTGTATCGAAATTTTAGGTCAATTTCTCCATCACAGCTTAACGGAGAGAGTTGAGTGGGTAGAACTGAGGAGAGGAAGGGGGTCCTGAGCAAGGTACTCTAGGTTTGGCAGCTAAACTCAAGGCCAAGCTCCTCTCATGCTCTGGTGCGATGCCTCTCCACTGCCATGCTATACTTCTGCAAAGATCTGTGCAGGGAGCAGCTCCTCAAACAAATTCACACTCCAGTAACTTTAATAAGAATGTAAAAGAGCATCTGTGAGCATTCTTTTTTGGTGGCTTCAAATGGATGAACAACTCAGACCGCAAATCCTCTTATTTTCCTTTGTAAATGATGCCACAAAAGCACTGCGTACTCTTTTCTGGGCATCTGTTAACCGCACCACAACAACAGTGTTAAAAAATGGAAGCTGCCACTTCCGTGTGCCAGGCAAGCAGAACGTTCATGTTGAGAAAAGGCAAATAAATCCCCAGACTGCTAAGACGCCAAAGACGCACATTCGTACTCCTGCCCTTTCCAGATGCCATCTCCTGCAGTCCTGTGATAGCTGGGGAGCATACAGAAGAAATACTCGCTTTTCCAGTAACAGAATGGAGTTATTATCTACCTCCTTAAATGCTCTTAAAAATTTTCCCTGGGACAGGGACGGGCAGAGCAATTGAAATCAGATGAACACGAGTAGAAATCCCTCAAGATGAGGGCAAGATTTAAAATGTGGAAGAATATAAAAGTCTTTGTTTCTGACCATTCTTTGTACCTAGTGGACGGATAGTAGGCTCAGGACAAACTATTACCTTCTGTCTACATATCTGCAAGTCCATGGAGGCACAGAGAAAAAAAAACAGAAAAAATTATTTAGCAAAATGTCATTTTCCTTTCAGAAAGGTTGTAAGATTCTCAGGAACTTGGAAAAAGGAAGTCCTTTTCATGACTCTTATGTTCTCTTAATTTTAAGCTTTAAAAAATCACTTTTTATTACAACAATTTATTGTTGAAAGTTCAGAAAATTCACATAATCAAAATAGACAAAATAACTACTAGAGATTACACTGTAAATGGATAATGCTGCTAAACATTGTTGTTATTATTGATTTCCAGAATATTCTTCATCAGATATTTAATATACTTTAGAAAGGCTTGGAGACTCTGAGAGGTTCAGGGGTTATGTGAGTTTATTGAATGACATTTACAATAAATGAACCCATTTCAGAAGCAAATGTGGGAAAAGTCAAGGTCTGTTATTTATAGGATATCAGCTTGTACTTTACTAATTCTTTTACACTACACTATGGTCTAGCCAATAGCTCGACTAGTTTTGTCCAGCTCTCCCTGTCTCATTCACAAGGCACTGGTTATGGGTCCCTCCTGTCTATACAATCGCATTTACACAATTTAGAATTCATGTACTATATAAGTAGAAAATGCAGTAAAATTTGCTGTCTTGTCTACACCCTCACAAACAGCCATCTTGATTTATTTGCAGTTGGCACTCCTACTAAAAGTGACTGATTGAGAAGCCTTGTCATGGAGAAAAGCACTTTATTTATTTACTTATTTTAATTGTTGTTCAAGTACAGTTGTCTCCATTTTCACCCCACCACAGCTCCCATGCCACCCATCCCTGCCTCCCACCCTCAAATCTACACCCCCTTAGGCTTTGTCCATGTATCCTTTATGCATGTTTCTTGATAGACTTTACCCTATTTTCCCCCATTATCCCTCCTCATCCTCCCCTCTGGTTACTGTCAATTTGTTCTTTATTTCAATGCTTCTGGTTATATTTTGCTTGCTTACCTGTTTTGTTGATTAGGGTCCACTTATAGGTGACATCACATGGTATTTGTCTTTTCGCCAGTGATACCTTGGACAAGGGTTTGATCTCCAAAATATATAAAGGACTCACACGATTCCATTCAAGGAAGACAAACAATCCAATTAAAAAATAGTCAAAGGACCTGAACAGACACTTCTCCAAGGAGGACATACAGAGGGCCCAGAGACAGATGAAAGGATGCTCAGCATCACTAGCCATCAGAGAGATGCAAATGAAAAGAAAGTCACTTTAGAACAAATAAGATTATCATCTTACTACATACATTGAAAACTTTCCTCTAAGAAGAGAATAAAGGATTTTTTCTTCCTTCGGGAGAATACAAGGGTTAGAGTCCCATCATCCCTGGGTGGGTTTGGAACATCCACAAGTTCCCTCCATGAACAGGAGAGAGCGGACATAGAACAGGCCCAGCTTCTCCATCAGTCTGGTCCCTGGGACCATGAGAAGATGTGCCCCATACAGCATGTGACGGATGGCAGCCAATTCCTAGCTCATGAATGGTCAAGAATTTTCTAAATGTAGTAATAACCTTAAGCACTTCTAAAAATGCCAGAGATGCGTTAAAAATAATATTTTGTCTACCAAAACTGGTTTGTCATCACATAATACTGACATACATTTACCTAACATATACATGTCTATACACACACACACACACAAACATTTTAAGACTTTAAAATGCTACATCTAAGCCTGGCATTGTCAGTACGGTGACTTTGCCTCTCAGAAGGCATTTGGCAATGTTGGGAGACAGTTGGGGTTGTCATGACTGGGGGTCAGAGTACTGATGGTATTTGGTGGGCAGAGTCCAGTGACACTGCCAAGAATCCTACAATGTACGGAATAGCTTTCTGCAACAAAGAATTTTCTCTTCTGAAATGTCAAATGTGTCAAGGTTAAGAAACTCCTAACTAGACATAGTTTAATACTTTATATTTATTTTTTAATGACTTTACTTTTTTAAATATTTCATTTATTTATTTTTAGAGAGAAGGGAAGGGAAGGAGAAACAGATGGAGAGAAACATCAACATTCAGTTGCCTCTCGCATACCCTCTACTGGGGACCTGGTCTGCAACGCGGACATGTGCCCTGAGTGGGAATCGAACCCGTGACCCTTTGGTTTGCAGCTCCACATTCAAATCCACTGAGCCACACCAGCCAGGGTAATGCTTTATATTTAATCTTTACTTATTGTCACTTGCAAATTTGCTTACTGCCAAGTAGAAAACAGTGTGACTCACTTCTCAGAGGATGATGTCGTGCTGTTTTATGGTCGGTAACATATTTCTGGATGTAGTGTAGCTCCTTGATTTTATGTTTGAAAAGTCTCTAGGAAGACTTGGTGTTACCCTTGGCTACATTATGTCAGTACGGCATGATAACCTTTCAGTTCTCTCAAGTTAAGGAGAGCACATTTGGCAACAGCCCTTTTCTACCCTGAGTACAAAAACTGCCTGTCTTACTGACTCCTTACTCATCCCTCTCTTTATGCATCTTGATGTTAAATGTGAAACCATATACCAGAGCCAAGGGCACGGAGAAAGAACAAAGGGTACGAAGAACCAACATGATATACCGTTCAGAAACCAAGAGTTAAAAAATGTTTGCTTATCTTGAGTGAGGTTGAAAGAAGTTTATGTTTACTAAAACTTATCAACATAAAATAAATGCAGTGCTGTTCCAGTCTTTGTGGTACATACCAAACACAAGTGGGACTTCGAACTCCAGATAGGCTGCTTCTTTAATAAGTGATTTCAATCATTTAATTAATGCTACTGGAAAACTGAAAGGCTAAGCATCACAAGCAATGGATAAGACCAGTAACAGGGGGACCAAGGGAAACACCGTGAAGAACCAAATCTAAGCAGATTCTATATAGCTCAAAGGAGACCGTTTATTTAGCCCTGAAACTAGAACAAAGCAAATCAGAGATTTAGTGCGATCATGCCATAGACAATTACAAGACATTTGCATTTTTTCCTTTGCACCCTCATCCTCAAGGCATCTAGCATCACTATTCGATGGCAAATACCATAACTTCGTGTTTACTGCTAATTATCAACATGACAAAGGAATTCAGACAAGATGTGGACAAGCTTTTCGGTATTTCTCCTACAATTCTCCTCGATCCTGTCACACAGTGAATTGGAAAGTATGGACTTTATTCTATCCACAAAAAATTTCATAGGATTAGAATACTGGCCAATATTCAATGGGATGGTTTTGCTACTGATGGAAGATAGCATCATATACAAAGAAACCCTATTTTATTTTATTTAATTTTTATTGTACAATAACCATGTAAGAATTCAAGAATATGCTACACTCAATCTGAACTTTAACTTTTTATAGGAACCCATGCCTGCGTATGTCTATTTTACTTTTACCTCTGGCCTTGACTTTCTCCTTCATCTCTACTTTTCTTACTCCAGATTATGGACCAGAATGTAAGCACTAATTCAACCAAGCACTTACTGAGAAAAGGATATAAGTCAAATCAACAAGTTATAAAAAAACATAATTAATTTCTCCTTGGCCCAGCTCTAAACTCAATGTTGTACTATAATTCTGTATAATGCAAATGGAACAAGAACATTAGAGTAGATGGTCTGGTTAAGTATCGCAATAATATAATAATAACCGGTGCACAGCCAGCCACCTGAGGTGTGTGGTGACAGTGTGGATTCATAGACCTTCCCCCAAATATTCTGATTTCCCAGGTCTGGGGTGATTTCCTGGGAATCTGGATTTCAACAGAAGTTCCTTGAGAAACTTGTAAGGCTTTATAATGCAGACTTTGTGGATATAACCTGAATTTTATTCTCAGTTCTAATGTTGACCGTGGCACTACAGAAGTTACTGAACTTAGCTAAGCTTTATTTTGCCATCTATAAAGTACAAGTAATAGTATTTATCTTTTTAATGTATTCTCTTTTTTGTTTTTTTAATATTTTTTTATTTATTTACTTTTAGAGAGAGGGGATGCGGGGAGAAAGAGAGGCAATAAAACAGCAATGTGTGAGAGGTACACTATCAGTTGCCTCTCGCACTCCCCGAACTGGGGCCCTGGACCGCAATCCAGGCCTGTGCCCTGACCTGGAATCGAACTGAGGACCCTTCGGCTCGCAGCCAGCATCCAATCCACTGAGCCACACCTGCCAGGGCTTTAACTTATTCTTAATATTAAAATATGCATTTAAAAGCCCTGGCACATGATTAGTACATAATAAATGGTTTAACAGTACTGGTAGTATCAGTTATCATCAACATTATTATCATCACCAGTCTGTCCCCATTAATTCTGTATATTCATTTTAGGGAAACATAGCAGTGCTAGGGGAAATAATAAGAAACCTTTAGATGTGTTTTTTTTTAACTTTAGAAAACCTAATTAAAATCAAATGCACTGCAATACTAAGTTACCATTAAGCCTCTTTGCTTTTGGCAAGAATTCTCCAGCACCATGTGGTAATTCTCATGCTTCTCAGAGAGTGCTTGGCTCTTTCCTATGTCTCTTTTGAGGACAAACCAATGAATTTTATTTAATAAATGTAATTTGATTCATTGATGCTATCACAAAATATGGAAACAGTGCACATATTGTTTGTTGATTTCCTCGTTGGATAATTTACATAGTTAAATGCTGACATGGTTTTGAAAGGACCGGGTGCCTTATAAATAAATATACAGGCAATGCAATGTAATATGTAGAACAACTTGGGGTACAACAAATAGGATCATTTAAAAACATGTATTATTTACATTGAAAACCTTTAAACACGAAGGACACCAGAGTTTCGCTTAGATATGTGGCATTAAAGACTTCCTCTCCCTCACTAAATAATAGGAATAATGACTACATCATCATATATCCATAATTTTATGTTGTACTATGAGCAGTATCAAGTGTGATATACCAGACTCAGAAAAACACACTACGTAATAATGTTCAATTTTACACAGCAAAAACCCTTTGATTACAGTGATATACGTATACTTTGGCACACTGGCACTGAAGGCCAATTTAATTTGCACACAGGTAGAGGATTCCCCCAATTAATAAGAGTGCTGATTTCCCCAACTAGCACCAAGTGTAAACACTACACTTACTGCGAATAGAAAGATGCACATAATGGAATCTTACGAAGACTAATTGACTTATATTATCTGGACCAGGAACGATAATGTTCTTAATAAACCGATATTAGAACAAATCCCAAGCACACCAATAAACCTGCTGCTGGAGTTATCTAATGCACTTTTAAGCAAGGAGCATGTGGTTCTAATTTAGATTCTGTTGACACGGCAGATTGTTATAACTCTAATAGTCGTATATGATGCTCCCCCCAATAGCTAATAATTGGGGCAGGTCAGCTCACCAGGTTCTATCTCCAATTAGCATTTAAAAAGGCACATGGCAAACTATAGGGGAGAAAGACACAAACTTGCTATATTAGAAATGTTGACAAGAGGCCATATGAAGCTCTCTTTTCAGAGGGAGAATGCCAATTATGCAGCAATCCAAAAATATCCACTCCAGGGAGCTACATCCCCCAGCGAAACATATTGAAACAAGTCAGCCCACAATACTAGATATCACCTAGAAAATCACCTAGAGCAGTGATTTTCAACCTTTTGTATCTCATGGCACACATAAGCTAATTACTAAAATTCTGCCGCACACCAAAATCTATCCTTTGATGTGACACTCCCCCAAAAAGGTATAATTTAGATTCACGCACATCAGAGGGCTCTTGCTGTGTTGGCAGTTGTCATTTTTCTTAAACTTGACAATCTAAAGGAAAAAAGGTCAGTGCCCCTGACTAAATAGTCAGGTATTAGGCATATCTTAAAAATTCCTGCGGCCCACCATTGAAAATCTCTGTCCTAAAGAAAGAACTTCCATTCTCTCTGAAACTCTTTCTCCCCATCCCCACCCCCTCGAAAGGGCTGAGGTTACCTTTCTCGCAGTGGCTTCCTGTGAATCCCGAAGGACAGACACATGTGTTAGGTGCCACGCATGTTCCACCGTATCTGCAGCCCTCTTCGCAGAATGCTGGTGCAAGAGAATGAGAGACTGCTATCAGACAAAACGGGAATCAGAAACTCACGTTAAACAGCTCGTGCATCCTAACAATTCTTTCTTCGTTGCACAGGGAATACATAGCTGCATTGACATATTCAAACGTTTGGTACACAAAAAGAAATAAATAATACTTCACTGGTTTGCATGAGGTCGGTTGAAATGGTGGAGGTAAAATATTTAGCCCTGAGATGCAATATGCTGAATGGTAACTAGTATGAGCAACTATTACCGTTATTATTGTTACTGTTATGGACATATTTGAAATCAAATAGGATAAACTGAGTAACCACAAAGGATGGGATTGGGATAGGGCAAAGGCATTTTAAATACTATTTTGTAACCACTTTTTTCTGTAAACATCTTTATTGCAATAAAACATTTTTACATTATTTTTAAAGGTTTGAATAGATACGATGTTTGATAACAATACAATTCACTAACCACTAAGTTTTGAATATTTAAGATATTTCCAATATTTTTATAATAAAATCAGTGCCCTGTCAGTATAGCTAGAATGTCCACACCCCAAACTATTCCTTTACGGAGAATGCCTCGAGGTGACAATAGAGTTTCAGAGAGTGTAGAGTGTGTTAAGCCCCTTGATAAGCACTGCGGAATTATCCCAACCCCACCCCAGTGCGGCCCTGCTAGCAGCCTTCCCACACTGGGTTGGTTCCCCTCGTTACACCCCCACACAAGCTCTATGCACCTCTTCTTTGCAGTATTAAGTGTAATTGCTTATGTATTTATAAGTGCTTATCATTGCCTGTCTCACCTGTTGGAATAGGAAGGCTCGTAAGGACAAGTACCCTGCTTCTTTGTGCTCTGCATTGTACCATAGTCTTAATATATGAGCGCATAGTAGATGCTCAAAAAATATTTCCTGAATTAACTTATATTCTGCAGGTTGTTCTGACAGAAAAACTCTTCCTCTAACAATGCTGCAACACTTTCATTCAGAATAATTTATTATGCAACCTTGCTGGATAACCAATAATTCCGTGTACTAATGCGGCAACGTTTCTCACTAATGAAGATGATTGCAACTTGTTAATCCGGAGTTTCTTTTATTCACAAGAGAACTAAGTGAGAAAATTATTTTATTTATAATTGCAGTTAGAGAATGTCAGCCTGGAAAAATGGTATGGTTATATTTTGCCATTATCACATAAATAATATGGGTCTAACTTCAAAAAGTCACCAAACATCTTTAGTTGAATGCTAGTTCAAGTGCCCAGAAATTCTCACAAAATTATCATTTTCCACATCACTGAATATCCACCACATGATTTAACATTTCATAGCTTGGGAATTAATTGTGAGTTCCTTTTGCTCCTGCCAGTGGTATTTAAATACCATTTTCTCTTTCTAGCATTTAACTACCTCGAACATATATATACATATATGTATATACATTTATGTTCATCACACACACATATATACATACGTACACACATATGCTCAAGGTATGCTTAACACAAAAAAACTAAATATATGTATATGAAAACTCTTGTCCCCAACATCATGCCTTTTTGGCTCTGGTGATTGACATTTCAAAGTTAATAAGAAAACAGACAACAGTAAAGTGTTTTTGCACACAAAAAATGACAGATGGAAAGCTGTTAAGGAAAGTTTCAAGCAGCAACCAGAGCAGATAGGGTCTGGAAGCAGAAGTCCAGCTTGGGCATGTTCCTAGTCCAGTCAAAACACACTTGATCCAGACCACTGTGTGTGCACACACGCACAACACACACAGAGATCTGTAGACCTGGCAGGAGATCAGGGCTGTTTCCTAACACATGTGTGTTCTTGATTTACTCAGCCCTTAAACAGAAATGATAATACCAGGTTTTCAAAGAAAGCATGAGATGCTTGTGATATCCTAAGAATGGAATGATGAGCATAATGTTCGTGATGCTCTAAGAATGTGCTTAATAAATGGGGTGCTATAAAGATGAAATAAGTTTGCATTTGTCAGGGACTTAAAATAGTGTGGTGCAGTGTTATAGATGTATTTTGCTCAATAAAACTGATTATAATGATAGCAATACCCTTATGACTGTACATCATGGACCAGGAACAAACTGTCATCGTAACACCCAGACAACAAAACCATCCCATACGATGTCCAGTTTCACCAAGATCGGTTGCTATGACCTTGTGATCAATCTATGCTGACTTAGTGTCCAGTAAGAGTAGTAATAGCTCTTATCATGGAACTACCAGACAGATGCTATTGTTCCCATTACAAAAATACTGAAACTGGGGCTCGGAAATCGAGTGGCCAGTTGAAGGTAGTGAGTAGCAGAGCCCAGATTCAAAGCCTTACCGACTCTTTCTACATCACAGTGCAGTTTCATCTGCAATCTGAGATTCACGTGGGCAGGTTTCTCCCATTTTTGAATACTTCCTTAAGGGCTATGGGAACTAACTACAAGTTTAAAGACAAAAATGTCCAAATTGTGCAAATGGCATTAAGGCAGGTAGGGACCTATTCAAGTTCATGTACTCAAAATCTAATCGCCCCTATTGCCTGAGTCTAGTCACATTTTACCCAATCTAAACATATATTATTTCAAATGAAACTGATCTAGAATAAAGAAGAAATTCATTACCTACATGAACCTTACATAAAATGACACAGTACCTTCAAAAAACACAAAAACAAAGAAGCAGTGTGTCATTCAAAACTTAAGCTACTTTGGGGAAGTCAAGTTGCCTTTAAATACCTCATAAAACATTGAAGTATACTGTCATATCCTAGTCTAAAGATTGTGGGTAGATTATATCTGGATAGGCTCTTCTTGATCAACTATGAACCTAGCACTTCAAAAAGGGACTCTGATACTCTCAGGACCTATAATTTGCATTACTTGGTCGATGGCATAACCAAACCAAGGCACTAAGCCTGCACTACATTTCTTTCTGGCCTAGGAGAAGATGGGTGGCAGAAGCCACACGGTCCAAATCCTGTCTCTATATTTACTAGCATGTGACCCGCAGCAAGTTATTTCATCCCTCCAGACCTACGTTTTTTCAAGACCAAAGCAGTAATGATAATAATTAAAACACTGAGGCTGGACAGGTTAAATTCAATGACTGACATAAATGACCCAGCACCGGGCACTGCCAGTGGAATGTGCCCAAGACTGCCTGTTATTGTCATTATTTATCACCAGGACCCTGCTTTTCAGAATAACAAAACTACCGTGCACCAGTTTCTGTTCTAGAGTCTGGAGGTGCAGCGGTGAATCACACAGCAAAGAGCCCTGTGCTACGGAGCGCGTTCTTCAGTGGGGGCTCACTCTCACTCCTTCCCGGACTTGATGATCTCAGTAGTATCGGTGTGGTTTGCAATGAAACTTGGCCTCACAACACCTTTGCGAACTCAGAACGACTCAGGCGTCACCAGCATGTTGCTCCTTTGTCCACCACTTCCCAGATTATAAAGAATGGCCTGAGCAGATTATAGATATAAAATGAGATCACCAGCCTGAATCTGTCCTTAGAGTGCCTTTTGGGTCGGGTCAACTTGTATTGGTACAATTTCTATTTTCGAAAGGGCTCTTTCCATTGTGCAAGAAAATAAAATCACAAAACCCCAAATTAAGGGAGAGTTAATTCACAGAAATAATACTTTTTTACAGTCAAAATGTCTCAGCACGTGAAGCAAGGCTTGGAAATGAAGGGGAACGAAACGAGAAGGGGCTGTGCACGTGCCAGGTGTGCGGACGCCCAGTATCACCATCATCTGCTCAACTTGGCAAAAAGTAGTTTTCCACTAATAAAAAGTGACGGCCCTTCAAGTTTTAAACACTTTGCAGGATTCTCTCAAAGTTTTACTGGCATGCTTTTAGTTCCAAGGGACACCCTGTATCCTGATAAAATAAGGAAACCCAGATTTCAGTACAATCTGTTGGAAGGGAGTCGTTTTCTTCCACGCTGTTTTCCTTGAGGATGTATTTTCCTTAAGATCATTTCTGACCGCTCTTCGCTAGCTTTGTTCATTTTGCCTCTGGGGAGGTAGAAGAAATTATTCTATTGATAACTTTGGGAAAAATAAACATCAGTTTGAGGTGTCTCAGGTGGGGAAAGTGGGAGAATGGGTGGGGAAGAGCCATATGATTAGAAAGAGGTAATGGTAACATTTCTTGTTTGGATACTGAGCTCTCAGGCATAAACTACATTGTTAAAATAACTATCAAGATGTCTAAATAAATGAAAGCTCATCACCGTGGATGGTTACAGGGTGTCATGAGCCAAAAGTAATAATTCATTTAACTATGTGCACTGAGAATCCGAAAGGGGGTAAGAATATTTAAAATTTGGTCATGCTTAGCGAAACCCCATGCTCACCTCATTTCTTTCTTGTGGGTGAGCTGCCTTCGGATGTATCGATTTTCCCTACCTCCCAGATGACACATTCCTCCCTGGGCCCTGGTGTTTATTCCGTGTTCGTTCTTACCAGACTCACTTGGCTTACAGACTTAAACTTATGTTTTCCAATCCAGCCCTGTCAATAATAAGAATGACATCGTGGTCTCCATGTGTGCTTTTTGTTTTATCCCTCACCTTGTTCAGAACAGATTTACCAAAGGCTGTCTCAGATATCTTGGTTGTTACAGGAAGGCGTGCGGGGTCGGGGTGTTACTGGCACTTGGTGGCCAGAGCGCAGGCATGTTGCTGGACAGCCGACACTGCAGGGACGGCCTGAATAACAAAGGGTTATCTGGCTCAAAGGTCAACAGTGTTGAGGTTGAGAAACTCTGTTCCAGCTTCACCCAATGAAGTCTACTGGGTACCTCCAGGAGCAGAACGATGTTATTTTAATCTTTTTTACCTATACCTACCCCTCTCAAGCTCTCCCCCCCCAAAAAAAGTTTAAAATATAGAGAAAAAGGAGAGAGAGAAAAGCATCCAGATGGTTAGTCTAGTATAGAAAGCCTAACATCCAGGTGTCTGCAACTGTCACCTTTCCTGTCATTATTCTTATCTTAAACTCCGAATATACTACATAGTTTAGTATTTAATCATTGGCCTCCGAACCACCTTCAACCCCTATCACTTACTATCACTGGGGGTATTCACGGCTCTGACAGCCATTTCCACTCTCCTTTTCAGCAGCAATAGCAACAACAGAAGTATAATGGTAATTCATTTATCAAAGACAATACTCCATCTCATCCTCACAGTAATTGTGCATTCGTCATGTCGTCCCCATTGGCAGAAGAGAAAGCTGGCTTACAGGAGTTAAACAAGATATCTAAGGTCACTCCGCCAAGTGGCATCCTGGGTTTCAAACGCAGAGCCTCACCCACATCACTAAGCCATCTCCGTTTAGGGCTTGACCACCTACCACGTGCAGATAACGTGCTAGTTGCTCAGAAGTCTACAACTAGGCAAAAAGATGGGCCCCACCCCTAAGAAGCTCACAACTGAATAGCAGAGGGTGGCATGTACAAAACCAAGCACAATAAAATGCGATAACTACGGTTGTAGCAATACGAATGAAGTGCTGGGAATACACGGAGGACATGATTAATCGTGTCTGGTGGATGGAGGCAAGGCTTTGCACCGATGCCGGCACTTGAGTTAGGCCTGGAAGAACAAATAGGATTTGAGAGAAGCACAGGAGAAGGGACAGTTCAGGTCAAGGTTTCGTCCTGTGGAATGGCACTGGATACGGGAAGAAAAGGAACAGGTGTTTCTAACTCACGTCAAGGTTAGAAGACAGGGCAGTGAGCCTTGCAGGGAAGCAGGAGGAGCTGAGAATCTGTGACCTACCATCTCCACCTTCCCATCTCCATCCACTTCCCAGATTTGTGTTTTACCTGAAGAC
>PVKM010034072.1:0-15700 GCA_004027735.1 Carollia perspicillata
CACAACAGCATAATCATAACACAGAGTCTTGAACCAAAAGCTTTTTGTGTGTGCCAGGTTTACAGAAACTCATAGCACTTTATTCATGAAAGAATTACAATTTTAAAAACCAGAACTTTTCTAAATCAATGGGCAATTATTTTTAGCAACTCTTCCGAACAGAAGTCCTCAAACACAAATGCTGTTCTTTCTTCTTTCACCATTTGCTTCCTGCCATCCATCTTTCATCTCTTGTGGTCATAGGAATTTTAGTATTTTCTTTTCAAAAGGCTTCTAGGAATTGCATTTGGTTTACTTGATGAAATCTTGCACCACATATACTTCTTCAAAAGGACATTGTTTCATCTGATTTCTGTTGAAGAAAAACCAAGGTAATTGGAGAATTTATCTGCTGACAACCGATCTTCCACTTAAAAATATTTCATCACCTTCAGTTTATTTTGATCTTGGGTTCCGTGACTCACCCAATTTATTAGGATACAAATTTGATCCGAGTTCTGTCCGGTTTCCCCTCATGTAACTGATGTAGTGGATCCACAATGGAGTTTGTATCTCCTTCAGCCTATTGTACCTTGCTACTCTTTTCCTCTTCCCTCAGGGCTGCTGTGGAATGAGCCAATCAAATCCTTGATTTCCAGAAACGTGAAATTGGTATAAGACATTCTAATTCAATCTGGCCTATTTGCCTGAGCTGAGGTAAATTTAGGAACTATCATTTATTTGGGGGAACCATGTTTGGCTATATGGTCAATGAACATGGTCTGAAAAGCAAAAGGCCAGAGGACAGGAGAGGACAAAAAGGAGGGGGAGGAGCAGGGAGCAAGGTGACAGGTGGAGATTGGGAGATCATGTGAAAGAAGAGGGAGACAGAGAAATAGAAGTAAGGGGGAGATTTCCTTAGCTTATACAACTGAAAAGACAAAAGAATGTCATTTCCAGTAAACTTGATTAAGTGGATCCACGATAACCTCAAGGACCTGTTTTTTTTTTTTTTGCATCTCTTCATTATGACAAAGTCAAGTTGGTTGCCACAAACCCTCAGAGCTATATGTTTTCTTTTTTTCATTCAAAAGGAAAGAAGTCCAGAATTCCCACTAAAGTCCCATGAGTCATGCTTATTGCTTATTAGACAGACATAGGCCACATGCCCATCTCTGCATCAACAATCGTGGCAAGTGGGATGGACTATGCTGATTGGATGAGTCTAGATCACATGTCCCACCCCAACAGTTAGAGCTAGAGTCAACGCCCCCAGATCCATACTGATCCCCAAGTAGAAACCTGGGACTCTTGGTAAGGGGTAGGAGGAAAGTGTACCCTGGAAAGGGAATCAATTAAGTTTCGTCTTCTTATTTGGCCAGATACCTCCATATCTTTATAATTCTTTCCAATCTATATCAGCTTCTGATACAATTAAGGAATGTTAACTAAAGATATCTTATTAGAATAGTAAAGAGAGAAAAACTAATGGTAGCCTAAGTTTCAGGGAGAGGTTGAAAACAGTAGGGTTGCATCACATGGACACTCAGCTTCTACAAAAGGACAAAAACAGTTTAAATTGCTTGGGTGGGTCTGCCCACTGTTTCATTCTGTACCTAACACGGCAGATGTGAGTAGCTCTTCCCTCAGTTCAGCTGGGTTCTATCTTTCCTCCCATGATACGAATATGTTGTCAAACATAATAAGATTCAGGAATGCATATCATTAAAGATGGCCCTGCACCAGGCACAGCTTTGACCAGTACTCAACAAAAGGAATAGAAATAGTTGAAGGAAAAAGTGACTAAGCAGTACTTATTATGTTAGTCTCCAATATGCATATTTCTGGAGGACTTTCAAGGTAACTTTCCTAAAAGACTCTTTAAGGAATATTTTTCTAAAACACTTTTGAAGAAAATATTGATGACATTAAATAGGACTTTATCATACCAAGACAGATAACTATTACCCATGAAAAGCAATGGAAGCTGACCAGTGGGAGGAATAGGATATCACTGTGCCTATGAACATGATCATTCTGATGGTTTGGTCTATATTAAACAATTCTTAAAATGAATTTTAGCACTTTGCACATTTAGTATGTAATACATATGGTGAAATAAATACGGTTGTTTTAGGCAAAACAGTCATGTGCATTGACAAATCTTGGTAGATAATCTGGACCCAGCATGCTTTGGGGGGCATTTTATGATGGTGTAGTGGGCAGAGAGAGAGGTGTCCTAACATCTGATACTACATCTGCTGTTAACCGTTTGTGTGATCTGAGAATGTTTTGTAATTTCTCTGAATCTCAGACTCCCCACTGTGAAATGAGAAGAAAACAGCTCACTCTACTTGTTTTTCAGAGTTCTTAAAAACCAGTGGCTGTGCTCTCTTGGGCAACTACTAGGTACCTTTTAGGGCAGAATGATCACTGTACAGAAGGGAAAATATTGAGATGGAAAAACATGTCAGCGCCTCCACAGATATTCCATGAACAGTTTATCCTGCTTAATGTTCCCTTAGATGTTAAAAACGGAGCTAACTACAAAAAGTCTAATGCCCCAGTAAGCACTGATTCTCCAGAATTCTACAACAATCCTAATGAAGATGATATTTACAGCGCTGTGTTGCCAGCTTACAAAATCTCAAGAAAGATATAAATTATGAAAAATTGTCTTTGCTTTCCAGAGCAAAGCCTAGTGCTAAATCCAACAATGAAAGAGACATTGGGAGCCAACAACCCAGCTGTAAATTTTCCAGGCAGAAAAAGTAAGTATAATGCGACCTACTTATGGTGAATACGGGTATTGTAATGCAGTGAAGTGGGATGAAGCTTAGATTGTACTAGGCAGATCCCAGTTCTGGGATTACTGAACCTCTCTGGTGAAGTTGTTTTACAATTTCACAATTAAAAATTTGTATCTTTTTTACATCAGTCTAAATCCTGTCCTCAGGTAGCCATGTGCCTCTCTCAAGAGTCTGGCAAGGCTTATGAAGCTAAGAACCTGTACCTTTGTCCATTAAAGGGGCTGTTTTCATTATTTCCCATTGTTCTAAGGGATGGAGCTAAAAATACGTATCTCCAGAAATCCAGCAATTCCTCTCTTGTGTGCTGAGCAAAATGATGTGAATGTCCACTCCAGACACATGGAAGATGGTTATAGCCATGCTATTTGTAATAGCCCCAAAGTGGAAACAGGTCAGTATTTTTGGCTTTTTTTGCTATAATTTTAGCATCTGAAAACTACAGGAAATGAGATTAGTTGTACAGAACCAAGGAGAGTGACTGAGAATTCAGTTAAAGGGAAAGCTTATCTGTTTCTAGAATGACTTACAAGATACGTGTGTGCTTGTGTGTGTGTGAAATATAACATTTTCAATAAACTTGCATCCTGTGCCATGGGGTAATATTACCAGCAAAGTTGTTAAGAACTGACACCATTCGGCTGTCTCAGAAAACAATAAATAGGAAGGAACATAAATCTCCCCAGGCTAATGTAAGTGAAGATGGATTTATGTAATGATGCCTGGGAACCTTGAGGATCTCAACTACAAGAGATATAACTTGGCAGCTGCTCTCACTCTCTTTCTTCAGAGTTTCATGGTGGCTTATTTCTGCATCTTTCCACCCTTCTGTTTCATTTCTTTTCTCTGTGATGCCTGACTCTTCAATTGCTCGTTCCAGCATTTTACCAATCAACCCCAAACTATGGCTTTGGCCTGAACCTATGTGACCCTCTAGCTTGGCCGATTGACTTTTTTTCTCTCCTCTAGGAGCTACTTCATAGAGACTCAATAAGCATTAATTTACTTGATAGACACTCAATAAAAATAAATTCCCATGAATCACTTGGTAGACATTCAATAAATATATTAACTTTCTTTTCCCTCCCCTTCAGAGAGTAAACATGATTTGACTAGGAAAAAAAGTTTGTTGGTTAATAAATTTTTTCCCTGCCCTCCGCATACATCAGGTAGGGAAAAAAAACACTTCCAGTTGAGTGAGGCACACTTTCAGAGAGACTTCAGACATTTTCATGTCAATTTGGCAAATCTACAAGATTGAACCAGGTCACTGTTATTTCTTTCTTTTTTTTTTTTAACGTTTTAGTTTCTTTTTTTCTTTCTTTTTTTTAATATTTTATTTTAATTGTTACTCAAGTACAGTTTTCTGTAGTCACTGTTATTTCTTAAATCAACATACTCTTGTGTCCATGAAAAATTTTTATTTCTACATCCTAAAGGTTGCAATTTATAATGATTATATGGCAAAAGAAAGACTAATAAAAATTATTCAACTCCCAACTTCAGAGTGAGGGCTTTGGTTGCCCTTTATGTTAATTCTGTTATAAATGAAAGTCTAAGTCTTTCATTGGGAGTACGTTGAAAATGCATATAACTGAAATGGTCAGCTTTCTGGTGATGAGTGGTGGGTTACTGTAGAAGCATAAAATAGGATGAGTTCAGTGACCTTTAGTACATGTCCCAGACGTGACACATATGCCAATTTCCACTGGTCCACAGACTGGCTCTACAGGGTAAATATCTATAAGACCATTCTGTGTCCACATCCTACCCCAACTTGCTACTCCCACCCATTCTGCACCTCTCCCTTCCCTGTTCTATGCCTGGGAGTCTGACACATGCTGACCAGAACTCCTTGTAGCTACTTCTTGTTGGGTTTTGCCAATGGGAGCCACTAGTAGTACTGCCTTTAGACCCAGACAATAAAGGCCAACCCTGGGCCTGATACTTTAGAGAGCATCACACATCATAGGCACATGCAAAAAAATGGATTAAAGTACACATGACATCTCTGCCATTTGGGAGGGAGGACTATCATCAGTGCAGACAATGCCTGGAGTGTGGGAGAATTTGACGGCAGAGTCCTTAGATGAAAAAAAAAAAATACATTGATTAACTTGTTAAATCCCTTCCCTCTACAGAAATGCAATAGGTATTTAAATAATAAAGTGTTGTTTTCTGGCAATGCTGAGTATCCATTTTCCTGTTTCCCGTCAGATAATCCAATTTATGTCCAGAAGTGCTCACTATGTAGGACGGTGTTTACAGCAGTAAATGGCAGCTGAAGAATGTTACATGTTGTGTATATGCACGTAGCGATACCACCTGAATGAAGCATAATACTGATTCTTTACACTTGGCAACTTGGATGGACACCGAATACTAAAACTGAATTAATTTATGTTATAAAAGTATTTTAAAGGTTTTACTCAATTTAAAAATCAAACACAAATTTGACATTTATATTGTTTTAATTTAAATTTGAAATTAATAATTTGTTATTTTTAAAAAATTTAATGCATTTGGAATATTTTAGAAGAAAAAATTTCTGAAACAAAATATAAAAATAACTTAACATTTTTGTTTTTACATTTTGCAAATTTTATGAAATTCTATTAAAAATTCAATACTTTAAGTGAAATTATATTTTATATTTAATCCCTTAATCTTTACTATTCACACAACATATATTATGTGAAATCTAGGTTATGAAACAGTGATTTTGTTGAAAGTAAGGCAAAAATAACTTTATGAAATATATGAATGGAATTAGTTTATACATTTATTATATTTTTATTTAATACTCATCCAAATCTTGCTAAGTAATCATATGTAATAATAATAATCAAACCAAGACCAATCATATATAGTAATAAGTAAATATAGTTCTCTTCAATATTTTGTTGACTTTCAGTTATATAAAAATCACAGCTTTACACATATTTTTCAATTTTGTGGTTATAAAAATGTATTTGTCATTTTGGGGTGAGTGTTTGTAAACTTTTTTGTTAAGAGCTACAGAGCAAATAGTTTAGGCATTGTGGGCCAGTTTCTGTTGTAACTTATATTGAATGGAGCGTGAAAGCAGCCATAGACAATACCTAAACGAATGGGGAAAACTCTGTTCCATTAAGCTTATTTACAAAAAGAGGCAGTGGACTTGATTTAGCCTACAGGCTGTAGTTTGCTGACCCCTGTGTCAGTGGAAAAGACTCTGAAAGTGGTATTCGATTGTAGGAAGTTTATTAGGGAATACTGTCAGGGAACAGCTGTAGAGATAGGAGGGCTATGCAGATCTCACTGGGAGCTCAGTTCTTGGGCTGGCCCTTTAGTATTGTCCCAAGCTGAGGCAAGTGGCCTACCTTTTATACCTCACAGTGACCTTGACAGGGAGGGTGGATGAGTGATCTTGGCCAAGGTAACCTTCCTTCAGCAGAGGGCGGTGCCTAGAGAACTCAGATGTGAGCTGTCTGCAAGCATCTCAACCTCCCAGTGGCTGAGGAACAAGTGTTTCCATCACAGGAGGGGTATGATGGTTAACCTCACATGTCAACTTGGTTGGCTGTGTTGCCCAGATATTTAGTTGGGGTGTCGCCCCATATACCAAAAGGTTGGGGGTTTGATTCCTGGTCAGGATACATACCTAGTTGCACTTTCTATCCCTGGTCAGGGAATATGAGGCCATCAATCAATGTTTCTCTTTCACATAGATATTTCTCTCTCTCCCTGTTTTTTTCTCTCTCTCAAATCAATAAACGTATCCTTGGATGAGGATTTTTAAAAAGCCAAGAGCAGGGAAGTCCCTGCTGTGCAGTGGTTTCCAGCACTGCTGGGGTGATGAGGAGGGGAGCCCTCCAAGAAAACTCAAGGTGGGGACAGTGTGGCAGAGCAAAGTGCAACCTGTGGGTACCTAATAGTAAGAATTAATGAAGAAACATTTACATGTTCTCACCTCTATGGTACTCTAAAATTGTCCTCTATTAAGGTCAGTTCCTCTCTAGGGTACAGAATATGTTAAAACATCATGATAAAATGTTGTCTGCAAACTTGGGACTGGAATTTCACCAGGACAGCAAAGGTCATTACAGTGTGTCTACAACCTGGAGTTCCACATCAGACACATTTTTTAAACTAGTATTGGATTGGATTCTTATGCCTTTCATACATCTAATCCCTGGTACCTTCTCTTCTTTCCAAAGAGGACATGTGGATAAATGACCTGCAGTGGTCTCAAAAAAGGGCAAAACAGTCCATGTAAAGAAAATACTACATTATAAGAAGCGGAGTTTATTCCAGAAATGCAAGGCTGGTTCAACATTTCAAAATCAGTGTTATTGACTATATTAACAGACTAAAGCAGACAGACCACACACCAAATCAAAAGATTCTGAAAAGGTATTTGAAATGATTTAACATCTTTTCATGATTAAAAACACAGCAAACAAGGAAAAGAACTTTACCTGATTAAGGTTACCTTCAGATAACATCATACTTAGTGGTGAAAGACTAAATGGGTGCTCCCTGCTTAGATGGGGAGCTAGGCTCTCATCATCTCTATTCACCATTGCACTGGAAGTTCTATAAAGTGTATGAAGGGAAAAGAAACAAAAGATATATATTATCAGAAGGAAAGAAATTACTGTTTTTGTTCATAGATGACATGATTGTCTGCAGGGAATAATCTCAAAGGATCCAAAACAACTCGTAGATTTAATACATGAGTTTAAGCAAAGGTGCAGGATACAAAGGTCAACAGATACAAAATCAACTGTATTTCTATATTCTAGTAATAAACAACTGGAAATTGAAGTAAGAAGTACCATTTACAATAACATAAAACAATGAAATAAGGGGTATAAACTAAAAGAATATATGTATGATTTGTATACTGAAACTACAAATTACCAATGAAAGAAATCAACGACCTAAAGAAATGGAGCGATATACCATGTTTACGATTTGGAAAGATTCAGCATTATTATGCCAATGCTTCAAAAATTAATTCATTGATTTGGATTACAATCAAAATCCCAGCAGGATTGTTGTAGGTATCAAGAAGCTGATTTCAAAATTTATATGTAAAGGCATTTATATAGAATGGCCAAAATAATTCTGAGAAAGAACAAAGTTGGAAGACTTATTAAAAAGTTGCAGTAATGAAGACAGTGTGGTGTTGGCAAGAGGATAGACACATAGGTTAATGAAATGGAGTCCAGAAATACTAAAAAATTGCCAATTGATTTTTAACTAAATGTTTTGAGGTAACTGCAGACCCATGCGCACTTACTAAGAAGTGATGCAGAGATCTCGCGTACCTTTGGCCCAGCTTCCTCACAATGACGTGTGATGCCATAGCACAATGTCACAACCTGCACATTGACGTGGATGCAGTGCACTTGATCTTACTCTGAGTTCCCATTTCACTACACTCATTTGTGTTAGTTCTATATAATGTTATCACCATGTAGGTGCATATACCTACCAGCAGTACAGGAACATTTCATCACCACAAAGGGAACTTACCTTGCCCTTTCATAGCTACACTCACTTCCATACCACTCCCTTCCTTCACCACTGGCAGCCATTAGTTTGTCCTCCATTTCCATAATTTGGTCATTTCAAGAAAGTTATATACATGGAATTATACAGTATGTAACCCTTGGGGGGTTGGCTGTTTTTACTCAGCATTATTCTCTGGAGATGTTGCATGTGGTATATGAATACTTACAGACCATTTATAGCTCTATAGTACTATTTACCACTGAAGGACATCTGGGCCATTTACAGTTTTTGGTTATTACAAGTAAAACTGTTAGTAAATTGTCAAACCCTTTTCCACAGTGGCTGTAATATTTTACATTTCCACTAATGACCTAGGCTTCTCTGTATTCTTGCCAGCATTTGGTATGGTCACTATTTTTTATTTTATACATTCTGGTAGGTAAGAAGTGACATCACATTGTAGGGTTTTTTTTTTTTTGAACTTAAAAAGGTTTATCAATTTTAGAGACAGGGAGAGAAACATCAATGTGAGCAAGAAACATCAATTGACTGCTTCACATAGGCACCCTGGCTGGGGACCGAACCTGCAGCCTAGGTATGTCCCCCAACTGGGAATCGAATCCAATACCTTTTGATGCATTGGACAATGGTCCAATCAACTAAGCCACACTGACCAGGGCTCAGTGTGGTTTTAATTTGCATTTCCCTAATGGCTAGTAAAATGGAGTATCTTTTCACATGCTTATTTGCCATCAACAAGGGGGAACCCCCCAAACTGGAATTTATTTATAAAAAATCATGTGTTTATTGTTACATGTTTAAACGAGTCACCTTCAAAGTACTCTGCACTTGATGCAATACACCTGTTGAAACTTTTTTCATTGCTCAGAATAGTTTTTGAACTCGTTGATTTTGATGTCTTTTAGTGTTTCTGCCATTTTTTGTTTCACCTCTTCCACATCAGCAGAACATTTCCTTTTGAGGACTTTTTCATCAGGGAAACAAAAAGAGTTGCTTGGGGTGAGATTTGGTGAATTGGAAGGGTGGGGCATGGGGGTCATGCTGTTTTTCTTCAAAAACTGCTGAACACCAAGTGTGGTGTGGGCAGGTGCACTTGTAAATCACCCATCATGAAATGGGCAAATGTGTTGTCTTAAAAAAAAATTCACTGAAGCCAAATGCAGCCTCTCATAACAATGCCAGGGTACACTGCTATGGATGTGTTCCTAGAGCACTCACCTAGTGGGAATGCTACAAGGGGTCCACCCTCCAGAAGACAGTTCCCTGTTTTCTGGGTCTCCCCTTGCAGTAGATGTCTAAATGTAAAACATAAAAATGTAAGGCTTTCAATCTTTTTTAAAAAAAAAAAGATTTTATTTATTTTAGAGAGAGGTGAAGGGAGGGAGGAAGAGAGGGAGACAAACATCAATGTGAGAGAGAAACATGGATCATTTGCCCCTCTCATGGTCTCAACTGGGGACCTGGCCCACAATCTAGACATGTGCCAGGACTGAGAATTGAACTGGTGACCTTTTGGTTTGTAGGATGATGCCCAATCTACTGATCCACACCAGTGAGGGCTGTAAGGCTTTTAAAGGAAACAGCGGGAAACAAGTCTGTACCCTTGGGTTAGTCAAAATATTCTTATATATGACAGTCCATTAAAAATGGATAATTGAACTTGATAAAAATAAAAAACTTTGTTCTATGAAAGACTGTTAAAAGAATGAAAAACTCAAGCAATGGCAGGAGAAAATATTTGAAAATCATATATGACAAAGTTCTTGTATCTAGATGAATAAACAACTCTTAAAATTCAACAATAGGGAAACAAGTAACTCAGTTTTTTTAAAAAATGGGCAAAAGATCTGAATAAACACTTCACAAAGAAAATACGTGGATGATAAGCACAGAAAAAGTTATCATGTAAATGCAAATTATAGAATCACAATGAGATACCAGTGCACACTTACCAGAAAGGCAAAGACAAAACACAGACAATTTTAAATGCTGGTGGGTGAAGATGTGGAGCAACTGGAACTCATCTTCTTGGTGGGAATACAAAATCATTCACGAACTATAATAAATATTATTTTGCAGTTTATTACCAAGTTAAACATATACTTACCATATAAGCCAGCATTCCACTCCTAGTATCTGCCCAAGAAAACCTGTTTCACACAAACACCTAGACTTGAATAGCAGCTTTATTTCCTGAAACTGGAAAAACCTTATACTGAATCCCTTTCCACAGGAGACAATGCCTATGTGCAGATTTTTAATAATGGACCCCAATTTGTTCATGTTTCTTTATATGTGACTTTTTGCATTGTGACTTTGCCACCTGTTGATTTTGGTTTTGGCCAATGGCCTCTGACAGTGTCTTGAAAAGTACTTGTGCCAATGCACATCTTCTCTTGCAGCTGGGAACCCTCTGTCACCATGTGCAAGAGCCTGTGTTAAGAGGAGAGATCTCCTCGCTATCTCAGTTATCTGAGTTAACGGAAGTCCCAACATGCCCCAGCTCAGCAGCTGAGCTGGACTAGATCCTAACTCCCTGGCCAACCTAAAGATTCATGAGAAATATGAAATGTTTGCTATTCCAAGCCACTATGTTTGGGTGGTTTGTTAAGCAGCAAGAGCTAACAGATACAGTTGATACTGAGTTCATTCATTTCTGATATGGTGGACCAGAGAAAATATTTGGGTTTTCTTTTTCCTTCCAAAGAAGTAGCCCTCAACCTTGGCTTGCACATTGGAATTACCAATGGAGCTTTTTAAAATGACTGGATCCTACCTTACAGATATAGTTTAATGAGCCTAGGATGCAGATTGGCCATCGGAATTTTAAAAATTCCACCAAATGATTCTAATGAGCAAAAAAGGCCAAGATGTTACCTAATGTTGACCCCGTAAGTAGACTATGGCATGAGTGCAGTCCTTACCGTCCTGCTCTGTCTCTCATGTATCTCCCTTGGAGAGAGGAAATAGCAATGACAGTGGGCACCAAGCTAGTCCCCAAGACTGATGATGAAAGTCTGAGAGACGACAGTTTCACTGGTCTTGAGTCACTCATGATTCTGGATGCTACAATGCTGACCTTTCTCCAAGGTCCCAACAACAATAGCAACAAAAATCTAAATGTGGCCTTAAGAATCATCCAAACTACCCTCAAATTGTTTGCTGAATTGTTGGCCATTTTTATCCTGAGTTTTACTACCAGCGATTATTTATTGATAGTCTAAATTCTTGATGTAGAATGCTTATTTAATGCAGTGCCTAATAATGCTATTCTTATTTTCTTTCTATCTAAAAAATACCAATCCTTTTAGAAAAAAAGCCACGGCTGTGTATAACTTATATGTTCAATTTACTTGTTTGTTTATGTGCCTAATAAAATGAGATGTAAAATTAATTAGTGACTTAGAAATAAAAGGCCCCAAAACAAAAATTCAAACCAAATAAATAAAAAACCAAAGGTCTAAGTTTCCCAGGAACCTTGAAATCAAACTTTAATCCCTACACTAAAATCAAACAGTTTAGAAGAAACAAGTATTTTTCCTTGCACAAATGAAGTATAAATAATTATGTAACTCTTTATAGACTATATTCACAAACATACTAAGATTCAAGATCTTTCAATGATGAGTAGATAAATATCAGGACGTTCACACTGATTAACAGGAACAATGCATTTCTTGGGCTAAGTAACCTAATAATGTCAGTGGTTTATGGTTAAAACCAAAAAAACAATTCCCTGCACAATACTGTGCATTTTAAATGTCCTTTTTTGGCCTTCCTCTTCAGGAAGAGGATCTTGATCACTGTTTTACATACTTTTATTCTTGAAAAAAAAAAAAAGAGACAACATTGGAAGACTTAAATTTTTGTAACAAAAAACTAACCACAAAGCTGGCCAAACTCTGCATGTCATTCAGAAGCTACCATATTTATCATTTGTTCCAAGTGAAGATTTTGGTTTCTATTTTCATTTATTTATACAGCGAACCTAATTTTCTTCCTAAGTGGACAGTGAACAGCTTATAAAAGCTGGACTAGGTGAAATCAGGAGTATCAAGGCCTTGAATATGTTTTAATTTTAAAAAGAATTAAGATTCCTTACACTCTATAGCAGCATATTCACCCTCCCAAGCACTCCGAAAATCTGAAGGTTAGATGAAAGAATTGTTACAGCAAGTAAAAAAATCATCGCAGAGCTCATGGACATTTCAAAGATAATTAAGAGCAACGCAAACCTGGACTTGCATCTTCATGGAATTATTCTCTTAAGGAAGGAAGTTTTCAGATATCTTTCCAGGGAGTAGTTTATTCGAGGTGCATAAAATGAAATAAATCACTGCTATACAAAGTAATAAAAATATTTTACACTTTTATTTACAAGTTAATTTCAAAAACAAGCTATAATAAACATGATCAAACAACAAAGAAAGTTAATGGCTTCTATCCATTAGGGCTAAA
This sequence comes from Carollia perspicillata, assembly GCA_004027735.1. Taxonomy (NCBI): domain Eukaryota; kingdom Metazoa; phylum Chordata; class Mammalia; order Chiroptera; family Phyllostomidae; genus Carollia; species Carollia perspicillata. Next base: position 12,768 of record PVKM010034072.1, read on the forward strand.
AAAGTTAATTCAGCACTGTTCTGTTCTATTTTTACATAGAATTGTAGAGTCTTTGAAAGAGGCTATACCTTAGAATAATCTAGTATGAACTAAATTTCATAAAATGTAAAAACTTTATAAATCCTATAAAGCACAAATCTGTCAATCATCTGCAATTAAGTCTACCTGTTATATATGAGAGAAATTTTTCAATGGTCAGAATAAGAAAATATTATTCATATTCCTGAAAGATAGCTCTGTTTCCAATAAATATTCTTTCTACCACTTCTGTAAACTTTAGGGAGATCACATTCTCAATCTGAAAAGAAACAACATAGAGCTATTTGACTTTTTGTTTTTTTCTTGCTTGAAACTGCTCTGTTTTGTTTTTTATCGATTTAATCAACATTGACAAGGCAGGATCAGTGGAATTCTTGTGTGATTCCTTCTGAATTTCACTCTCTTTTTTCTTTATTGTCTGAATAAGTTCTTGTTCTTTTTGTGCTCTCTGCCGGGCTTTCTCCTCAAGGATTTTTCCCATAGCTTTTGTTTTCTTGAAATTAGGATCTGAAGGATCCAAATTGAACAAGTGGGAAGTATACATTGCCTGAAACCGTGAATCCTTAACATTTACCTGTAAGTCCAAAAGGAAAATCAAAACAAATTAAATTAGTAAACTAAAAAAGAACCAGAAATGTGACACAATTTTAAGTCAGTCAGTTGTTATTGGCTGGGTGTGGGGGAAGGAATCACTTCATAAATTACATAATTGTTTAACCATTATGCTACACACTGAAACTAATAAAATATTGAATGTTAATTGCAATTGAAAAGCCAGTAAGTTGCTGACTACATAAATGTGAGCATTTTGCAGAAAACTGTTTTCCCACAGATCTTCAGTGGAGTTTAAAGGCCTACTCTTAGACCATGACACGAAGGAAACACTGTTCTTATCATACAATGACAATCTCCTCGTAAGAGAACTGTAGTGATATTTAGAAATTATCTGTAATGTTCCTCTCCATTCTCTGAACAAGTTCAAAGTTTCTCCATGCTCTTCTGGGTCTATTCTTCCACATTAATGGCTGGAAGGCATTAAGTAGTTCCTGGCAGCTGTCTGCAGGTTTTCTGCACAGGGCTCAACTCATGCATGGGGACTAAGTGATCATTAGAAAAGAGGGAGCAATGGAAACCAAAAAATATACCAATTAAAAAAGCATAGCTTACAGTGCTGGTCCCTGTACACAGTGAGATTGTGATACAATATGACATGAACCCCTCACTGGGGTTCATCCATTGCATAATATGGAATCAATTACGTCTATCCTCAAGGGAGCTTCACACTGCACAGATACCTTGCAATGATTCTAACATTGAAAGCTACCTATTTTGGTGAAACATGGCTACCAAGCTAGCTATTTCACCTGGTCAAGATGGACAGATTTGATCCATCTGGGGATGAACTGGCTGTGTAGGACTAAAAGATGGTAGCTCTGGCTCCATAGCTCTTCCTGACACTAACTGATGGCTAACTTTGTCTATAGTTAATTTTTATCTCCAGACCTGAGTCTAGATTCAACACCAGCTTTAAGAGGCTAATGACTTCTGTCCCTGGTTACCTCAAAGTCATCTTCTAATAATTCCTTCTTTTTCATAAGCTGTTTTTTCTTCTTTTTGCTCAGATTCTGGTGCTCTACAATCTTGTTGTAATTGAAGTGTTTCTTGCTCTCTTCCTCCTCATCCATCATGAGCAAAGCCATTTCAGCCTATAAAGAGAAAAAAAGAAGTTCAAATATACAACACTTTTTTTAAAACCCCAAACAGGAATATGGGGCACAGAAATTCCCTCTAGGGAAGGAGAACTCAGTCACCAGAGATCCAGGACAACATATGTCATCCACAGCCTGACTGTGGGTTACTGAAACTCATACAGAAACCCAGAGAACTTCTGGCCAAGATGGAGGTATAGGCAGATACACTTTGACTCCTCATACAATCTAAAGAAGGCCAACAACAAATTTAAAAACAGAAACTAACCAAAATTGCCAGGAAATCAAACTGTATGAAAGTCTGACACCCAAGGAGTTAAAGAAGAAACATTCATGCAGACCAGTAGGAGGGGTGGGAAGGGGCAGCCAGGGCAGACAGGACGCATGGTAAGGAGACAGAGTGTGAAGGAGAGGGAGAAGCTGGTAGTGGCTGGTTCTACTTTCATGTGCAGATAACCCAGGTGGAACTGGGAGTGAGACAGACTGCACAACCGAGGGTCCCTGTGCAGGAGACTAAAGCCTCAAAACCTCTGGCTATAAAAATCTGCAGGGGTTGTGGCTGTGGGAGAAACTCCCAGTCTCACAGGGGAGTTTGTTGGACAGACCTATGGGATCCTAGAATGTACACATGCCCACTGACCACAGAATCGGCACCAGAAGGATCCAATCTGCTTGTGGGTAGTGGGAGCAGTGACTGAACTCAGGCAAGAGCTGAGCAAGCAGCATTGTTCCCACTCTGACCCCTCCCCCACATACAGTTTCACAATGCAGCGAAGTGGGTCTCCTTGCCCTGGTGAAATACTAAAAGCTATGTCCCTTACAACATAACAGGTGCACTGACACAAAGAAATATGGCCCAGATGAAAGAAAAGATCGAAAATCCAGAAAAAGAACTAAGCGATGAGGAGACAGATAACCTACAGATGCAGAGTTCAAAACACTGGTAATTGGGATGCTCACAGAAATGATTGAGTATGGTAGCAAAATACAGGAAATAGTGAAGGCTATGCAAAGTGAAATAAAGGAAAATATACAGGGAACCAACAGTGAAGGGAAGAAAACCAGGAATCATATCAATGATTTGAAGCACAAGGAAGAAATAAACATTCAACCATAACAGAATGAAGAAACAATAATTCAAAAAAATGAGGAGAGGATTAGGAAACTATGGGACAACTTTAAACA
>PVKM010034073.1:0-15717 GCA_004027735.1 Carollia perspicillata
GGCCCACTGGCCCCTCAGTCCTTCATCACAGCTGCGAGTCACATCTCAGTTTATGACTGAGCTGTGGAGCCCCACCACTGCGAACCGGTAAAAATGGCTCACTGCGTAGCCCTGTGGCAGAGTACACAGCATGGACCTCTTTACGGGACATGCATGAGAACTGGGGCGAGGAAGTCTGTATGACTGCATTTTCCTCCTTTTCTTGTGGCAAAATACACATAACAAATTTGTCATCTTAACCACTGTTAAGCGCATGCTCATGGCTGTGCGGCCATCACCACCACCATCTGGGGACGTCTTCACCCTCCCAGACAGAAGTTCTATAACAGATACAGTGGAACTTCGGTTCTCGAACTTAATTCATTCCGGAAAACTGTTGAAGCAGAAATTCGTTCCAACACCGAATTAGCTGCCTGAGAGACGCGTGGCTGGTCATACAGGCATGAACATGAAAGGGCCGTCGGGTAGAGGATCGAGACCTAAAGTTTTGTTAAACAACAAGACATTTTCCCCCCGGACAACTTGGCCAAGAACCATATTGTTCGGGAACCAAAATGGTAGAGATCCGAGGTCTAACTGTATATCCAAAATATAATCATTGCAGCATGTAATTAATATAAAAATTATTGTCCTGGCTGGGTGGCTTGGTTGGTTGGAGCTTCATCCCAGACACCAAACAAAAAAACAGGTCACAGGTTTGGACCCTGGTCAGGGTACATACCTAGATTTCAGGTTTGATCCCCATCCAGGTCTATTCAGGAAGCAGCCAATCAATGTTTCTCTCTCTCTCTCTCTCTAAAACCAATAAACATATCCTCGAGTGAGAATCAATAAAAATAAATAAATAAAAATTATTGAGGTAGTTTACTTTTTTAAATCCTTACTCAAGGACACTTTTTCGTTGCTTGTAGAGAGAGAGGAGGGGAGAACGAGAAACATCGATGTGAGAGGCAAACACTGATCCATTGCCTCCCGAATGTGCCCGGATCAGGGATCGTACACTCCCAGATCAGGGATTGAACCTGCCCCACGGGCATGCGCCCCGACCGGGAGTCGAACCCACAGCCTTTAGGTTACAGGACAGTGCTCCTACCAACTGAGCCACACTGGCCAGGGCAAGAAACTTCACATTTTAAAAACAACTTTGTGGATATATAATTCATATACCACACGGAAGTCTGCCCAGAAAGTATCCAGCCCTGTAGTATGACAAAACAGAGGCACTTCTTGAAGAAGATACAAGATACAAAAAACATTGTACGCAGGACAGTGATACCTCAGTCCCCTTCCAAGTAGACACGTTGGGACCTTATACAGGTCTCCCAACAGCAGCACAATGTTCCTTCCATTCTGGTAGCAGCAGCTGCGGAATGAATTTTGCCATGACACATTTTATGCCAAGATCCTGTGTCAAAATCTCAGACGCAGTAGTGTTTGGAATCCTGAGATCAGTTTCTAGTTCTGGCACTGTCAGCCCCCCATCCTTACCGATCTCAGCCCGTACCCGTTCAGCATTCTCAGGTGTTCTGCTTGTCGCAGGCCTTCCCGAATGTGGATCGATTTCAACAGATTCTTGACAACCTCCGAAGTGTCTGTGCCACACTTTTATTTGCGGTGCACTTATTGCATCATCCCTGAAAGCCTTCGGAATCGTCCCAATAGTTTCCGTGGAGGCGTGTTCAAGCGTAACGCAAAATTCAATGCAGATTCTTTGTTCTACTCGCTCAGGCATTTTGAATCGGACGGGCCCACAGTGCACGTGCTCACTCAATGGCGTCTACCATCCCCACTGACCAGTGCAGTGAAGCTGTCATCGTTCACGCGTGCGCACTCCAGTCCGCTCCCCGGGGCTGCCAGGTCACATCGATGTCACGCAAACTGTTCTCATTACAGTAACAGTGGCCAGACTTTTTCTGGACAGCCATCGAGGAGTTTTTTCTGCATTGTTAAAATGGGGTTCCCGCACTTAAAGTGTTCACTTCAATGGCTTTTAGTATAGAGCTGTGCGACCATCTGCATGGGCAACTTTAGAATGTCTTCATCCCCACGAAGAGAAACCCGTCCCCACCAGCAGTCACTGTCCAACTTCTCCTCCCCGCGCCCAGCCTCTGGCAACTACCAAGCTACGTTCAGTCTGTGCATTTGTCTGTGCTGGCCGTGTCACATAAATGGAGTCGCACAGTGTGTGACCTTTTGTGTCTGGCTTCTTTCACTGCACACCATGTTTTCAAGGCCCGTCCACGCTGTAGCCTGTGTCAACTCCTTTTTAAGGCTGAGTAACATTCCATTACATGGCTCTACCACGTTACACTCTTTTTTGGAGTCCTGGAAATCTGGTGAGCATTTAACACTGATGGCTCCTCTTGATTTGAGCCGGCCACGCGGCGGGGCTCGCTGGCCCAAGTGGCCACGCCAGCTGGAGGACACTGGCCCCACCGAGCCCCATCATGCCGACAGCCAACCACAGCTGTACTTTATCAAGATTGTGCTGAAAGGAGGGCAAGTCAATGGCTCTGACTTTTCACAAAGAAAGAAAAAAGGCGGTCCTCTGAAGATGTTGTCCAACAAGCTCCTTGTGTTTGGTTTTCTGATGGAACAGGCTCAAGTGTTGGGGGAAGGGAAGACCTACCACTTCCTTTTAGGTGGCACAGCACATCCCGACCACTGTGCTGCCACTCCGAGGGGTCACAGTCACAGGGACAGGCTACGTCTCCCAGCCAGCTGGCCTGCTTCCCAAACAGGCAGACTCCCGCCCCACTCCTCCTGCTCCCCTGTCCAGCCTCACTGCCCCTGCTCACCTCTGAGGGCGCCTTTGTGCCAGGCAGTGGCTGTCTCCATGACAACGCTGGCTCAACGATGGCAGAGAAAGTGGCCTTCTCAGGGATATCGGGCTTTCAGCCCCTGAGCTGCTTCTAGCCAAGCCCTCACCCCAACGATTCACTTCACTTCCAGATGCCGGTGGCCAGGAAGTGGACACCCAGAGGCAGTGAGGTCAGCCAGAGCCAGGTCTCTGCTGACAATGTCTTGATGGTGTCAGGGGCTACTCCCCAGCCCCTTGAGGGCCCTTGGACTTGCCAGGATCCCCTTAGCAGGGCATGGCCACCAGGGAGGGACAGGGGCTCATTCCTAGCATCCTTCTACATTGTATTCATCACTGGTTTACAGATGAGGAAACAAGCCATTTGTCACCCAGTGGGGTTTTCAAACCCCTGATTGGTGTCAGTGATATAGCACTTGCCACACAGGGAGGAAACCAAGGCTTGGGAGGGGGGTGACCCATTCTTTGTCAATCCCCCACAAGCTCCTTGGGCTGTAGCTCCCGATGGCCCTGCAGTGCCCAGCTGGCCGGTCTGTGTCCTGCATTTGCTTGAGCTGATGCTCAGGACTCTGCCCGATGCTTGTCCACCAGGACAGGCCTTGATTTTGCTGGCCAGCGTGAGGGGTCGGTAGCCTCCAGGGCTGAGTGAAGAATACAAGGGGCCCTGTCTGAGCTGACACCCAATCTGGACCCCCTTAGAGCAGTACTTGGGTTCCTCCAGCTGCCGTGCCCCCCAGGAAGCAGAAACCCAGCATCTCTGGCCTGGTACAGCCTGACGTGGGCCCTTGTCCACTGGGAGAAGCTGCCTGATCACCAGCTCTGCGTTCCCACCGCCAGCCCCAGCAGAGCCAGGCACCCTGGAGAATTCCACTCACGTGACCAGCAAGGTGAGGCCGTAGGCCATGTTTGCTCCCTCTGGAAGCGGAAGGAACGTCCTGCAAGGTGCCTCGGCCACCCGCCAAGTAGATTCCCAGGGTGTTTTCCAGGCAAAAGAGGAAGAGGAATCAGCCCCTCATTTAGCACATGGGGAGGGGCCCCGAGCTCTGGCTCTCAAGAAGGAGGACACCTTTTCCAGTCTGCCCCGGGGAAAGAGAAACCAGGTCACACTGCACCTGACCCAGTCCTCATGGTCCCACAGCCAGGCACCTGTGACTCTGGACAGTCACTAATCCCACCACACCAGCCCCAGAGGGGCTCTGAGGGTGAGGCCTTGCCCCCACTGGAGCTGACGCTGGAGCCCCATAGTGGGGCAGGGCTGGATTGTGTGTCAGACCCCAGGGGTGCGAGCAGAGACCCTGTTCTGGGAAAGAACTAGTGACAGACAAGCTCCCACTGGGATGGAGGACACACTGGGGGCCCTGGCCTGTGTGAGCCACCTTCTGGAACCCAGCCAGGACTCAGAGGACTCTAGGCAGCTGGACACAGCACCCACTGCCCGTCCCCTCACCGCAGCCGGCCAGTCACTCCGAGCCACCTCTGCCAGCACGGCCTTTGGCCACCAGAACCCTTGTCTGAACTCTGCATCCAGCCAGGAAAACCCCACTTTGCTGGGAATCCACCCAGAAGCAGAAGTTTATTCAGATCACCTGAAACCCCCAGAAGGGTCACAATGGGTAAGAGACACACAGCCTCCAGCTCAGGCCTCCACCAGGCCCCTGGGGGCAGCAGCCACCAGCGGAAATCCAGGGAGCCCCCAAAGCCCCCTGGTCTGTGGCTTACAAGCGAAATCCGTGGGTCTTGATGGTATAGCTCAGTTTTCTCTCTGGGTTTGGGAGGACACCATGTCACATGTGGCCGCATTCTGCCCATGAATGAGGCCAGGGGAGGCGATCAGTAGGCCCAGCCCTAGGACGCCCCGATTCCCGCATTGGCCAGCTGCACACACCAGCTAACTGGGGTCCTCTCCCAACTTGGGGGCAGTGTCTTCTGGGTCCACTTCCGTGCCTACCCCCCCCAGCACATACACATTAATCTCTCAGTTCCTGGTGTAGGCTGGGACCAGGCGCCCCTGCCCTGGCCCCAGCTGGGCTGTGTCTGCCTCCAAGCAGCAGAGGGACCAGCTGACAAGTTGAATGGTATCTTTGGGAGCTGATAACGGAGCCCCCCCCGGGGTGACTCTCCCAGCAGTGGAGCTGGGGCCAGAGTTCAAACTCATTAGTACACACAGGATGTCCAAAGCCTCGACCTCTCAACCGCTCTACTTCTGACATCTAGGCTTTCATTTGGTGAAGGATCACCAGCCCTCCTTCCCCTCCATTTGCTGTAACATCACCAGGCACTGGTCCCCCTTCATCACAGCATCCCCCAGTGGCTTTGTGTGGCCACCTGGAGGTGAGCTGAGAACAGGACACCGCAGGGTGAGATGCATTTCTCGCCAGCTCTGTGGTCTCCAATAGATGGGGGAGCAGGGGAGAGGACAAGGTGACCCAGACCCCCCACTACCCAGGCCCCCACCCCCAAACTCCTACCCTCTGCCTCCACCAAAGTGCCTGAAAAGCCCCCACTGAAAACCCCCTGGTGGAGAGAGCTTTCTGCACACACCCCTCGGCCTGTCTGGTGCCCTGACCTTTGCAGTCACACATGCTCACACACACACACATGCACACACATGCACACACACACACACGCACAAAGGGTGAAAGCAGAGCTACGAACGCCCTCAGAAAAATGTCCTTCTACTTCTTACTAGTCCTTGTGCAGAGGTTGTCATTCTAGGACCTGAGGACACCAGGACATGTGTGGAGATCCTGACAGAACAGAGACCCTGCTGTGGGGTGGGGGCGGGGAGGCAGGTGCTTTTCTGGGAGGAGGGTCAGTGGCTTTCAGACGTTTTCCACCTGGGTCTGGATCCCCTCAGTGGGGCAGGCACGTGGCCACATGGGGTTCTCACGCACACAGAGGAGTGAGCCCCATGCCTCACACCCGGCCCCAGACCTGTGATGTGTGCAAACACGGCTGCAGGCAGGTGCTGGGCTTCTAGGGCATGCAGAACAGTGACCGTGGCCCCAGAAGGCCACTGGGGACACATCCCTGTGGCTGTGTCTCACAGTGGGCCCTCGCCAGAACCAGGATGCTTCCCTGACTCAGCACCGCGGCAGCTCTGCCCGGTCCTCACACACCTGGACCACGGACCCTAAGGGCCTGCTCTGCGTGCCCACCAGGATGCACTTGGCTGGGTTGCATCTCAGCCAAACCCTGGCTCCTCCAGTCAAACAGGCAGAACTATCTCGGTGGCCGAAAAAAGAGTGACAGGTCTCTAGAAACCCCAAAAATGTTGCAAAGAAAAAGTAGAGGCCTGAGAGCGATTTACAAAGCCCAGCTGCAAAAGTGAGGTACAACTGAGGGTGGGCATGGCAGTGAGGGACCTCAGCCCCTCCCGGTCCCTTCCTCTGTGGGACAGAGAGGGGTCTGCTACTTATGCAAGTGTGAACAGGAACAGCCTGTGGGCTGGGGACAACCAAGGGGTCCCGACGACGCCTGTGGGCGCAGCCTTCCTCGCGGGCTGTTGGCCGGAGACGCCAGCCCAGCGCAGACCGTTGCTGTGTCTGCTGCCTGCTCTGTGGGGCGTGCCCTGCTCCGGGATTCAGCTGCCTTCCCTGCTTGCTGATTTGCGGCTGCCCTAATCCCACACTAATTAGATTTCTGCGTTGGTGGTGAAAGGGCCCCGTGCGTGCCAGCCTGCAGGCGGCCCAGCCCGCTGCTTGTTTTGCACAGAATTTTAATTGTTTCCAAATTAATCCATGGACTCGAGTGAGCTCAGTGCAGATAAGCCGGTCTCAGGGAAGGGAGCCATCATGTTCCCATCTTCCCGGCCCGGAGCTGGCCGCCCCTCCAATGGGCGTTGGGGGGCCTAGCCTCGGACATGACGCCATCACCCAGAAATGTCCAGGCCTTCTCCTGGTCTCCCTCTTTTGAGTGCTCGGCCGCTGGCTCGGGAAGTTTTCCTTCTGTTTGCTCTTGGCTCGGCCTCTCTCCTAATCCTATTTTCACCAGTTTCTATCCAATTTAATACAGCTTCCGTAAGTCAGAATTAATTACCCGACGTGCTCCCAGCCCTGCCGTCTCCTGCTCCCCACTCCTTGGGCTAGGGGCCGGGTTCAGGAAGTGGGGCTTGGAGGGCAGGCAGGTGGAGGAGAGAAGACAACCCACACTTGGAGGGGGTTAGGGGGTCTCACTTCCACAGGAGGCGCCCCTGCCAGGTTGAGGATCCCACCTTGCTGTGTGAAGGACCAGCCTCTCCCACCAGAAAGCTTTCCTGACGGCCTCCACCTGTAATTACAGGCAGTGCCCAAGGCTGGGCGCATCTCCCTCCGCTCTGCTCATTCAGACTATCATCTTGCAACCCGTGTGCAGTGCAGTCTGATAAAATGAATAAAGGCACCAAGAGCACAGGCAGCAGAGGAAAAATAGATACACCGAACTTCACCCAAGTTAAAAAACTTGTGTTTCAGAGGGCCGTTAAGAAAGTGCAAAGACACCCCCCAGGGTGGGAGAACATATTTGCAGATCATATATCTGGTAAAGGACTGGTGTCCAGGATACATAAAGGACTCTCACAACTCAGCAATGAAAAGAGAAATCACCTAATTTTAAAAGTGGGCAAAGGATTCGAGCAGGTATTTCTCCAAAGAAGCTACACAAATGGCAAATAAGCACAAGAAAGATGCTCAGCCTCATTAGTCATCGGGGGAGTGCCAGTCAACACCATAGTGAGATGCCACCTCACACCATCAGGGTAGCTGCTATCAACAAACAAACCAACAAAACCCCCAGTGTAATGAGTGTTGGGCAGGACATGTCCCATGGGCATGGGACAGAGACTGCAGGCCACCTTGCGGGCCAGCAACTACGCCGAAGCAGCTGCTGGCAAAGAGGCACCAAGTGGGGCTGGAGCAGACAGGCCGGCCAGGTGCCCCAGAGTGAGCCCCCGGGTCAGCCCAGGCCCCCAGCTGTGCTGCTGCCCCCTTCCCCCCTCACACAGAGCTGGGCTTCCCGATAGGCCAAGAGACTGGCCTCGGGGACACTTTGTCCCCTGGCCTGCCCCTTCAAGGGTGCCTGCTGCCTGTGGGCTGCGTCCTCCTCGTCCTTGCCACGAACTCGTGACCTGCAGGGTATTCTAGGGGGATGGAGCCTCGGGCAGCAGTAACAGCTACTGGAGGCCTCCTGCCTCCCTCTGCCAGGGTCCCACTGACATTTCTGTCTTGTTTCTGGGAAGGCCTTTCTTGGGTGTTCTCTGAACGCTTATGGGCTGTTGGTGGGGTGTGAAGTGGTGCGGCTGCTGTAAAAACAGTTGGGTGGTTCCTCAAAAGGTCAAAGATAGAATCACCCTAGGACCCAGCAATTCCACTTCTAGGTGAAGTTCAAGAGAATCAAAAGTCTATATTCACACTAAAACTTGTACATGCATATTAATACCAACACTATTTACAACAGCCAAAAGCGGACACAACCCGAACACCCATCAGGGAATGAGTGGTTGAACAAGATGTGGTCCACCCACACAACAGTAATTGGCCGTACAAAGGAAGCGAAGGCCTGCCATGTGCTACAATATTACGGTGGGCAAAGTAGGCAAGGCACAAAAAGACACATTCTGTGTACCAGACCCTGCGTGGAGTGTGCAGAACAAGCCACTCCCCAGAGACAGAAAGCAGACCAGTGGCTGTCTCGGGCTGCGGGGTACGGAGGCGTGGTGAAGGGGCACAGGGTTTCCTTTAGGGGTGATGAATGTCCTAAAATCGGCTGTGATGATGGATGCACAATTCCAGTGTATTTAGTGCATATACTAAAAACATTTAAGTTGTACATTGCAAAATGGCAAATCTTATACTATGTAAATTATATCTAAGAAGAGAAAAATAATTATTTAAAAATGAATAATGAGTGGACAAGGGAAGAAGACATGGAAAAAGGGACCCAAAAGTGCAGAGAGTGCCCAGAACCTTGAAGGCCGGTTGAGGTGGGTCTGCTTGGAGCTTCCTGGTAGGCCAAGTAAAGATAGAAAGAAATTTATTGTAATGGTGATGTTGGCTCCCATGTGCTGAGTACTTGGCACACTGAACACATTCCAGGCACTTCTCATGTGTGACTAAGTTCATCCCTGTGACTGTAGGTAGGCAGTGGGCTTTGTAGATAAGAAAACAGAGGCAGGTCTGAGGTCACCAGCTGGCAAACGGCAGAGCCCAGACGACACCCTGGCACCCTCACCCCCCACCGCTTCCCCACCTGCCCGCTGTGTGCACAGAGGTGTGTGCGGTCACCACCAGCAAGAGTGGCCATACGTAGCCTTTCTAAAAGTGGTTCTGTAACTTGTTCTTGAGTGCAGGGTACAGGGATGTCCCCACAGGGTGACACATGCCCGGACCAGCCAGATGTCTCCCGTAGTCCAAGGGCAGCTTTGAGGCAGCCTTGAGGAGAACGTTCTGGGCTCGTCACACAAGGACACTGGCCAAAGAAGCCCCTCTGCCACCACGGTGACTAGACCTTAATATGTTTCGAGCCATGTGAGTTCTATGAAAGTAAGGGCCCACTCCCAGCTAGGTTTGGGAGCTTGTCAGTGACCTGGACGGGGAGGCCCGTGCGCCCCGAGGTCGTCAGCCCCTGACGTCCCTGACGCCCACACAGAAGCACACACGCCCAAAGGGCGTGAGCCAACTCCAGATGCAGCCCGTCTCTCCGCGGCCTGGGCCCTCCATGGTTCTGGGGCGCAGGATCTAAGGGTGCTTCCTTTCTTCCTCGCTGTTCCCTAGAATGACATGGGAAAGGTGGAGCAGGCACAGGAGACCACAGCTCCCCTGTCAGTCCCTCTTAGAGGTGTCTGCAGACCCACCAGGTGCTGGGCCCTACCACGGAGGAAGGACCTGTGGGGGCTTGCCCCTGCACTTACCCTGGGCAGGCTGTGCCCAGCTTCCTGGGTATGAATAGAGTTCCCCCTCAATGGAGTATCTTACACACTCTTTTTCTGGAATCTTCTGCACTGGACTCTGCCCAGTTCTTAGACATCAGCATCATATGAGGCAATAAGCCGGCCTCAGACCTCCCAGGGGAGGCTCAGCTCTGGGGCCTAGAGTCTCCACCACGCAAATCCTGAGGCTGTTTGCCAAAGTCACCAACATTGCTGCCTGCACCTCCTTCCCGAATTGGAACCCTGAGGGAGGAGGGAGCCCTCAGAGCGCAACCCACCCACTGGGGAGTCCTGGGTTCTGCTTGAGTTTTAGATAAGCAGCCAGCCCTGGCCTATTTTGCAGAGCTCTGAACAGGATTGCCTCAGCCAGTAAAGGGGCTCCCAAAGAAGATGAGCATGCAGGGGTGTCCCCCACAGGCACTGGGAGGATCTGCTCCAGGCCTCTCTCAAACTACTGGCAGTTCCTGGGCTGTGGGAGCATCCCACCAGTCTACACAGGGGCTGCCCCCCAGTGCGTGCGAGGCCCACATTTCCCCTTCTCATGAGGACACTGGTTCTGTGGGGTCAGGGCCACCCACTCGGGCACGACCGCATCTCAACTTCATTAATGACAGCTGCAATGATCCTGTTTCCAAACGAGAGCATCGCCAGAGGTACTGGGGGTCAACACACCAACACGTTAATTTTAGGAAATGCAATTCAACCCATAACACCCCTTGCCAGAAACGTCACCGTTGGCACATCTTGTTTAAGGCCAATGTGTATGCTGGGGAATGGGTCCAACGTGATGCCACTGTGGGCCTGGGTGCGGCTTCTGGGCATGAGGCTGGGTCTCAGGGCTGGGCTAGGGGAGAGGCCAGCAGTTCTGAGGGGTGCCAGGGTCTGCTGAGCTGAGCGGAGAGCACAGAGCGCCAAGGGTGGGGGCTCTCGGCTCCTGCTGTGTGGAACCCCCATCGCGCTGCATGGCAAAGGGAATTCACGCTGCAGATGGACTTGAGTTTGTACCACTGACCGAGATGACAGGGCCCTGGGTTACAAAGGTGGCCCGATGTGGTTGCGGGTGGTCCTCAGAGACAGAAGAGCTGGCGGAGAGGTGTGAGGTGAGGACCGAGGGCCACCGTTCGAAGACGGAGAAGGGGCCTCCAGAAGCCTTTCAACTTCTGGAGAAAGACAGAAAACAAGTTTTCCCCTGGAGCCTCCAGAAGGAACTGGCCTTTCGGACACCTGGATTTTAATCCAGTGAGACCATGTCAGATTCATGCCCCTGGAACCGGGAGAGAATAAAATGTCGTTGTTTTAAGGCAATGACTTTGTGCCGGTTTGTTACAGCAGTGATGGGAAATGAGTCATCCCCACCCCCATGTCCTGCAGGAACGGGGGTCCCTAGGAACAAGGCCTAGAGCCCCAGCTGCCCACACAAATCCAGCAAACCAGCCACAGAGGCTTTTGATCGAGTACTGGTGGAGTGCCGTGGAGGGCTCCGCAGAGGGACACAGTGCAGCCACACACACGGCTGGCATCACACAGCAGGCCTTGTGACGTGCAAGGCCACAACATGGATGCTCCACCTCCACGGACAGCCAGCTCTGACAGGGTAACCGACGTTCTGGCCTAGGGGCTGCCTTTGGGGCCCTGAGGCTCCTGAGGGGGCCTGTGGGATCCCGACAGTGCTGGGCACGCCCGCCTGTCCCACCCCAGGCCCTAGAGGCCTCTGTCCTCCACCGACCCCAGCCTGAGTGGCCAGCCTGCCCAGCTGCTCTGAACAGACCCGGCCACAGAGAATGGGCCCAGCCCCAACACACACAGCCCTAGAGCTCTGGCCGGGAGCACCCTCCCAGAGGGAGCAACTTCCAGCCATCCAGGATGTCATCTCTGTCGCCGAGACCGGTTGGGGTCATACCATCACCAAACACTGTCCTTAAACTCGGGTCGGTGCCAGTGTGTGCTGTACTCTGTGCCGCCCCACTGCTCAGAGGGGCCTGTGGCCACCAGCTCAAAGCCCACACCTGGATCCCCACGCTGAAGAGACAGCTCACCCACTCGGTTCTGCAGACAGAACCCAGGAAAGGCCAAAGGAGATGAGACACCCACTGGGCTCAGGCTGCCCTCAGGGCAGGGATGTCTGGACCCTGGCCCCCACCCCAGCCACTGTCACTCCCACCAGAGCTGGACCGTTGCCCTGGCAGGGGCAGCCCAAGACTTTACTGGGCCACCTGGAGCTCAGAATAACCCAGGAGGAGCTGCTGAGTGGGGTGAGGGGAGGTGCGGCATTCGGGCCAAAAGGCTTGGCTCCCCAGTGGGGGCCGTACCCGCTTCACGGGCCGATTAGCGGGCAGAGAGGAACTTGGGAGCGAAGCGCTGACCTGCGGACCACATCTGTCTGTGAGCGCCGCGCGTGTCTGTTGTGTGTTCCCCATGAGTGTGCATGCCTATGTCTCTGCCCAGTTCTCTGAGTGTGTGAGCACGACAGTGTGTGCACATGTGTGCATGTGTGGCTGTGTGCACGTCTGTGCACGCATGTAGCTTTGAGGAGTGCTTCTTAGGGTTTTGGGAAGCACAAGGAGCTCGCCGGGCCCCAGGATCCTGTGGGCGGCAGGCGGGACACTCGGTGCTGGGTCTGGGCCTGTGGTGGGGCCGAGAGAACTTTTTAGCTCTCACCACCTCAGATGCCCCCTGCCTGCTCTGTGGCTGTGAGTAGGCGTACCAGACAGGTCCACGGCGTGTATAAAGGCAGGAGATGGGACCCAGCACTCTGGTCTCCAGGACTGCGTGGCCACGCCTGTGCAGCTGAACAGCCCTGACAAGAAGCCTGCCTGAGTTCCCATCGCCTGGGACCTAGGGCGGCCCCTCAGCGCTCTGCAGTGACCCCGCTGCCTTCCCGAATATGCGGATTTCAGAACAGCTGTTCAGCTATCGAATCACCTTGGGAAACATAGACAGACGCTGCCTGACAGTGCTGGGGTAATCTGTACCTTCCTGAGGACACAGAGGGCCACTGGGAGCCTTGAAGGCCAATTTGCTACCCTACTTAACCGGTTCCTGTCTCCCCAAGCATGGTCCCCACCGTGGCCTTGGGGTGCCGGGGTCCAGAGCTGCTTTGGACCTCATCTTCCTCTGGACCCAGCCCCGCCTGCCTGCAGGGGGCTCCTGGGTGTTCGTGGGCCCACGTGAGGGCCTCCGGGTGGTTTCGGTGTCTCAGATGAGAGCCGTTCCTGCCGGCAAGACGGCAGTTTTCCAAGATGAGCCAGAGAGGGAAATCCACCAGCATCACAAACCCGCCATGGGAGGTCTCCTTTTAAAACAGACTTGAAACTCAAAAAATGGATTTATTTAAAAAATAAAATAGGTTGTTTGTGGCTCAGGTAGCCGTGGGTCCATCAAGGCAAATAGTGCTGTAAACACCACCCGCCTTGAGTGTTTAGCAAGAGAGATGAGGTTAATATGTGTCTCCCAGCTCTGCATCGCTGGCTGAATGCATTCAAATAAAGGAAAATGCACTGTAAGATGTGGGTTGTGACCCTAAAGGGAGCATGGGCTGGTGACCTAGGACAGGCCCTTGGGCTCTCTGACCCAAGGTGGGAGCACGGGGGGTGGCTGGCCACGGTGAGTTGGAGTCAGGCCGTGGCCTCACCAGTCGCAGCATCGAATGTATGTCTCAGGGCTTCCCCAGCTGCAGAGCCCAGATTCCCCACTCACTCCGCCCACCAGCTTCTCTCTCCACCCCCAGAGCATGCCGGCAGGTCAGAGTCGGGACAGAGTGAGGTCTTCAGGAGCGTCCCCAGCCACACGGGACAGGACCAGCTGAGAACGTGACGTGGGAACAGGCAGGGAACCTGCACTGGAGGAGGAGATCAGAGGGATTCACCCACCAGCCGAGACTGCCAAGCACTGCCGGCACCCACGGCGGCTACAGAAAACCAGTGAGAATCGGGGCCCTGGACCAGGCTCATACACCAGGACTTAGACAATAGACACTTGCTCTCTCATGTTCTGGAGGCCAAAAGTGCCGAATCAAGGTGTCAACAGGGCGTCACTCTTCCGGCGGCTCCAGGGAAGGCAATGCCAAACGCATGGACCTGAGAACACTTGCCTCACCTTCTTTCCTTTCTCTTCCTTGGGAAGGTAGGAGGTCTCCTGTTCACGAACGAGACCACACGGTCACAGAGCAGCTCACCCCAAGTGGAAGCCATCTTGCAGAGTGGTGTCATGGAAACCACTCATGGTCAACATGCATGCCCCCACTCATGTATGGCAAGGTTCCGCCCACCTGTGCCCTGCCTGTCTGGTGGTACTGCGGTAGGCCATCTGGTTTCAACGTCACAGCCCAGGCACGTTTCCACGGCTATCTCTGCTTCCCGCCTGCTGACAGGCAGCAGTTTTAATATATGATATATAACATAACATAACATAACATAACATAACATTATATCATTGTATTACATTATATTATATACATAATACATAATATAATATATAATGTATAATATATAATATATAATACATAATATATAACATATAATATGTAATAGCAGTTCCAGCCATCTGCCCATCCAGCACCTCCATCATGCAGCAGGAAGTCCTCCCGGATCCCTCCGTGCCTGCCTCTGCCTCTCTCGTCTTTTTTATGGCCTTACATTTGAGACACTAGGGAGGCTGGGGGCACAGGACATGCTAGACTGGGCATGGGACAGAGGCCACAGGCCTCCTTGCAGGCAGCAACTACACCGAAGCAGCTGCTGGCAAAGAGGCACCAAGTGGGGCTGGAGCAGACAGGCTGGCCAGGTGCCCCAGAGTGAGCCCCCGGGTCAGCCCAGGCCCCCAGCTGTGCTGCTGCCCCCTTCCCCCCTCACACAGAGCTGGGCTTCCCGATAGGCCAGGAGACTGGCCTCGGGGACACTTTGTCCCCTGGCCTGCCCCTTCAAGGGCGCCTGCTGCCTGTGGGCCGCGTCCTCCTCGTCCCGGCCGCGAGCTCGTGACCTGCAAGGTATTCTAGGGGGATGGAGCCTCGGGCAGCAGTAACAGCTACTGGAGGCCTCCTGCCTCCCTCTGCCAGTGTCCCACTGACATTTCTGTCTTGTTTCTGGGAAGGCCTTTCTTGGGTGTTCTCTGAATACCTACCATGTGCAGCCAGTCCAGGCCAGGCCTCCACAGCCCGAAGACCAGCCGAGCACGCTCTCTGCTCCAGAACTCTTCCTCTGTGCTGCCCAGCGGGCCCCCTCTTTCAACACACTGGTGACCTGCCATCCTCCCAGGGAGAGGCTTCGATTTAAGGCTTCTTCCCTCGTTCACTTCTTTTTTTAGAAACTCAACCTAAACCACCTCTCAGAACGTGGTTGCCCTTCCAGCCTGATCCCTCAGGACCACCCCTCCCCCAAGCCTCCCACTTTCCAGACACCCGGAGGTGCCGCAGGAGGCTGCCTTTTTCCTTGTCCGGCCATCTCCGGCTTTAGCTCCCCGGACATCCACCTTCAACCAGCTCATTCCCCTCAGCACCGGGGGGCTCCCGCAGAACAGCCCCGCCCCTTTGGACCCAGCTGTGCGCCCAGAAGTCGGCTTGTGTCTGGGAGCTCCCACACTTCTGGACCTCAACTGTCCAGGCTACAAATGGGCGCTGTGCTGCGTTGAATCGCATCCCCCCAAATTCACGTCCATCAGAACCTCAGAATGACCCTATGTGGGAAGAGTCTTCACAGATGTAATTAAACCAGACAGGTTATCCCAGGTTAGGATGAACCCTGTCTGATGGCCCGTGTGTGGATAACAAGAGGAAGCACAGATGAGCATGGAGGGGAGACAGCCAGGTGACTATGGGGCCACGGCCTGGAGCGATGGGCCCTGGGCGCAGGCTGCTGGCCTTGGAGGCTGCCCGAGTATGCATTGCCGCTGTTTTCAGCTGCCCGGTTTCTTTGGAATGGTTGTAGTGGCCCCATAACACTGACACGGGCACCTCATTACTGCCCCATCCCCTGTGGGGATTGGGAATCCACTGGCTCCT
>PVKM010034074.1:0-15709 GCA_004027735.1 Carollia perspicillata
TGCCTCCCTGGAACAAAAGGTTAAGTTCTAAGAATCTAGTTGGCTCACACATACAACAGAGGCTTGTGAATTACTGCCTGTAGAACCACTGCATTTTGGGACTGGCCTGTCAACAGCCAAGACCCACCGAAAGAGGGCTTTTCCCAGAGCTACCTGGCCCACCTCTTCTGTACTGTTACCGTGGGGTTACCTGTCTGGCAAGTGTAGAGAGAAATGGTCAGACATCAGTAGGACCATATTCTTTGTTCACTGAAACCCACTGAGCAGCTAACCATCAGACTAAGCCATTTTCTATTCTCTATACAAAGGTGATCTTTTAAAAACAGAAATTGAATATCATTCACTTGTTTGAAACTCCTCAGTGGCTGCTCGCCCCTCTCAGAATAAAATGCCAAATGCAGATGACGGCAAAGCCCTACGTGACAGCGTGTGATCTCTCTCTCCGCGTCATTCAAACACAACAGCCTTTCACTGCAGCCTCTGTTCCTGTCACAGTCACCTGCTTTCTTCCTTAAGGTCGCTGTGCTCCACTTTAAGGACTTGTGTGCGTGCTTCACCCTTTGCCCTATTCACCTCTTGGCCTGACCATCTCCTACTCCTTCCGATTTCAGGCCACGTTACTTCCGTAGAAGTAACGTTTAGTAACCCCCTGATTAGGTTATGTCCCTTGTTATACACAGCACCCTATACTTTTCCTTCAGGGCATATCTGGAGTATATTAAATATTTAGGTGTGTAATTCTCAGTTTGATGCCTTATTGCCCTGAACCCTGTAAGACCACACAAGGGCAAGGACAATGACTGACTCACTGTGGCCTCTGTCATTCAGCAGAGTACCTACTACATTAAAAGTAATCAAGAGTTTGTTCCACATTCTGTTTGCCTGTACTGTAAAAAATACCCCCCCCCCAAAAAAAAAACAACAAAAAGCACTATACAGTCCCAGCCTTTTAGAAGATTAGAATCTAGTATGAGACAGAAGGGACACATTTTGCAACAAGGCCCCTTCGTGATAAAGGCAGTGTATCCTCCAGAGAAAACCCCCGCACAGCTCAGAGCAGCGTGAGACTGGAGACCACTGGACGCTATCCTGGGACAACATGTGCAGGGAGCAGCTTTTTGGAGAGCTTTACAGAAATCTCTGTGCCATCACAAGTGATACTTATTCTCTGTGCAATCCCTTCTTTTAAAATAACACTTGATCTGGAAATAAAAACACTCTTCAGTTGAGAAAGAAAAGAAATCAAACGATGCCATGCTCAATGCTGTATCAACCCTTCCTCACCTGAAGGAAGGAAGAGTCTCTTGAACTGTCTCAGCCCTCTAAGCCACTGGTGCCAGAAATCTTCTAAGTGGTTTGCACACAAAGAGAGCAGCTGAGGTCAGCCAGAGGGCGAAGCATCCTTGCCCAGATTCGCCAGTCCCCCACTGCAGACACCCAAGCTCTGGCTCTAATCATTTCCACCGAGACTTGGTATGTTTGTTATTGGTCCACATTCTCCTAAGGTTGTAATGAAGACAAAGCCTGGCTTGGCATTCTCTTGGCTCTCAATTTTTAATCCCAGAGCATTCCACCTTAACTTCATGCTTCAAAGCTTACTTCGTTTTCTGTACTTACCTCCACTGTATTAAGATCAGGTTAACTAGCTGTGTTTCAGAAAGAGCATCCTGTTCCAAAAAGAGCATTTACTAGTGGGGTGATTTGAGCTTAGCAGGCAGGCTAGAAGCTGGTCTTCTGTCCTACTGAGATATGCACTGACATTAAAAGTACGTAACATCTTGTTCGGCTTGTGTTAGATCTGGTTTCCAGACCCAACTGCTTTAAACAGGTCATCCTAATCTGCTTTAACCCTCCTAGTTGTCAGAGGAGATGAATTCTCATCCTGAAAGGCAGGGTGTCATTTTCTCAGCTCCCAGCTGTTAATTCCAGAGCATTCCAATTTAACTTCATGCGAAAGCCTTTCCTCTGAGGTTCAGGATACCTGCCTGTACTACCCTTACCTTCATCCACTAACCCCTAGGTCATGGTCCCTCACCCACTGCTTGTGCATCAATTCATAGTCTCTCCCCTACCCCAACTCCCACCATCACCAACTTAACAATTCTATCCCCTAAGCGTCTCCAGAATCCATCCCCTCCACTCCATCCCCTGATGTTCCTTCATACTTGCCACTTTTCTTAGAAGAACTAAAATAGAGTCCTAATTTTCCTTACCTTAGATCCTTTCTCTTCTAAAATTCTTATCTAATAACTCCTCTTAGAAGCATTCATTAGTTCCCCAAAGCCAGAATAAAGACCAAACTCCTTAACACAGCAGTGCGTAAGAACCTTTATATTTTCCCCACTGTTATGAAAAGTTCCAAACACACAGTAACACTGAAAAGATCACACTGCAAACTTCCATATACCTACCACCTAGAGTTTACAGTTGTTAACATTTGTCATACTTGTTTTATCACATATTTATCATCCATCTACGTAAACATCAACTCATCTTATTTTTTATGCATTTCCAAGTAAGTTACAGATCTCAGTGCACTTTAAATACTTTAGACCACATTATCTTTAGTGTTCAGATTTCATGCTTTTTTGGGGGGATAGGGTAGAAATAAAATCTATTTAAAATCTATTTATAGTGAAATGTACAAATTGAGTGTTTTACTGGGTATGTTTTTAAATTGAATTTATTGGGGCAATACCAGTTAATAAAATTATATAAGTTTCAGGTGTACAATTCTATAACACATCAACTGCATATTGTATTGTGTATTCATCATAGATGAGTTTTGATAAATGCATATACTCATCAAGATATAAAGCCATTCCATCATACATAAAATTCCCTCCTGTTCCTTTCCAGACAATCTCTCCCTCATATCCCCACTATGAGGGGGGATATGACAAAACAGGCATCCACTGTTTTGTCTTTTTTCATCTTTTACTAGTTTTTCCCGCTTTAGAACTTCACATACGGTACATGCATTTTTTTGTATAAGAATCATTTACTCACCATAATAGTTTACATTGTTGTGTGTATAGGGTAGTTTGTTACTTTTATTGCTGACTAGTATTTCACTGTTGAAATAAACCTGTCTATCCTTTCTCTTACAGATAGACATTTGGGTATTTCAAACTTGGAGCTATTATGAGGAAAGTTCTATATGCATTCTTGTACAAGTATTTTTGTATTACATGGTTTTCTCCTGAGTAAATACTGTATATACTAGAGTATAAGTGTTGGGCCACTGGGTAGCTATATATTTAATTTTTTAAAGATTCTATTTATTTATTTTTAGAGAAAAGGAAGGAAGGGAGAAAGAGAGGGAGAGAAACATCAATGCGAGGTTGACTCTTGCATGCCCCCAACTGAGGACCTGGCCTGCAACTCAGGCTTGTGCCCTGACTGGAAATCAAACCAGGACCCTTTGGTTCACAGGCCAGTGTTCAATCGACTGAGCCACACCAGCCAGAGCTGTGTATTTAATTTTATAAGAAATTGCCAGACCTTTCTCCAAAGCGGTCATATCATTTTATACTCCCACCAACAATGTACCCCACTTCCAGACCCTTTATAATCTAAATACTAACCTGTCCTGGCCCAACTCATCTCCTAATGCTCCCTTGCTCTACCACCACGCTTTCAGAACTTGAACCTCTTTTGCTGCTTTATATTCAGGAGGGTTATGCAGGCTGTTCCCTCTGACTGCAATTTCTTGCCCTAGTCTTCTGCTTAATAAAAGGAGTTTAAGATTGCTACAATTGTGCTTCTTCTGTGACCTTCTCTTTCCCTGACAATCAACCCCAACCTTTCATATTATGGTATACATTTAGCCAGTTCCTCTATTATTACATTTATCACAGTGCATTATGATTATCTGTGAAAAGCTAATCACTCCATTTAAAAGTCTAAGGCAAAGGGGGAGCCACTCTTTTCTGCCCTGGTAGAAATGACACTCATTATGTTATCATAATACTTTATGATACACTATATGATACTTTATAAAGTATTTTTACATAAAGTATACCATACATACTTTATGATGCTTTAATGTTATCATTAAATACCAGTTTAAGGACTTTGAATGCCGTGAAACCTTAGGACAACATTCTACATTGTTTTCTAGGTGGGGCACTTAAAAAATGAGTCACCAAAGAAAAATAAAATGGCAAGAAGAGCTTCTAACTTCTCTAGGAATCCTCAGGGCTAGCACAGTATTTGGTATATAGTAGATGTTAATAGGTGTTTCATAAATTAATAGCAAATCTAATAATGCTGTTTCCCTGGTTAGATTCTCTGGCTCTCAGCCACCTACAAGATAAAATCCCAGCCTAATTTGGCATACAGGGCACATCATAACCTGAAGCCCACACTGAACTGAGTGCCAGGACAGCACCCTCCAATGCCTCTGTGCTTTTTGTTAGTATTCTCTATCTGGAATGCCTGCCATCTCTTCAATTAGTAAACCTGTAACTGTTAAGTCCAAGTATAGCTCAAACCAAGACTCCAATGTGAACTTTCACCTAACAGAATGGCCATCTCTACATTACTTTCTTACACTGATTATATCTCACTCATCTGAATACTATTCTTTCTCACTAGGACAACACAAGGTCTGTCTGGGGAAAGTCCAGCCATTGCTAATATAATGAGAATGGTCTGCACAACATGGATGTAATCTGGCAGTCAAGGAAAGTGGACTGGAATGAGCATGAGTGCACAATAATGACCTCACTGTACCAGTTAGTGCAGACGGTCGACACCACTGAACGAGCATGTGTACTGTGTGGCCATCACATTCAAAATGACTGAGTGAGCAGAGCAACAAACCTGCATCAAATTTTCTATTAAGCTGCATTAATAGTTTCTGCAGTATAATGCAGAAACTATTCAGAATGCAGAAACTATTCAGATGACTCAGAAGGCCACACAGCAACTGGTGACTGGCAGCTTCATCACTACAACATGTCTGCTCATGCATCACATCTCATGCAGAGTTTTTTGGCAAAACATCATATCACCCAGGTGACTCAGTCCCCCTACAGCCCAGATTGACTTCTGGCTTTTCTCAAAACTAAAATCACCTATGAAAGGGAAGAGATTTCAGACCATCGATGAGATTCAGAAAAATACCATGGGGCAGCTGATAGAGATTGGGAGAACTGTGTGAGGTCCCAAAGTGCCTACTTTGAACGGGACTCAGGTATCATTTTGATACCTACGTACAATGTTTCTTGTATCTTCTTCAATAAATGTCTCTATTTTTCACAGTATGTGGCTGTATACTTTCGGGACAGACCATGTATTCTCTCCAAAGGCAAAGATTTTATTTTTAAACACTAGGAAATACATTGGTCTAATTTTCCATATCCTTCACCCCATGCTGAAATAAAGATTAGATATGTTATCAAGTGATCTCCTCCTATCCACAGCTAACTGGGACCAGGGATAGGCAGTTGGTGCAGATTCTCCATTGAGAATCCGAGTGACAACTTCAGGAACTACAGTCAGATGGTGCTGTACAACTATGTAGACTGGGTTGGTGGGTACTGTCAGTCACGTGCATGCTCGCGAATAAGCACAGCATTCTCCAAAAAATAAAAAAGGCAAGAGAATGGGGCAGACACTGGAAGAAGCTGTAATCTGAAACTGTAGGCTCCAAGGGGAGACAGACAGACAGAAGAGCCACGTGGTAACTTTCCAGTAGTCACAGAACTCAGCTTCACTTCCTGCTGTCGGGTTCCAGAGGGTTACCCTGTATTCATCCAACAAATTCCTTTTTACTTGCTTTAGTTTCAATTAAATCTCTGTTCTTTGCACCCAATGACCCTAACGACACTTTGCACTAATATGTTTATGAAATACACAAGCTCTACAATCTAAGTTTTAAAATGTTTATCCATTATAGGCTCTTTTAACAGATAGTATCCAGAACAGAGTGTTAAAGCAGAGTTATTTAAAATTGCACTTACAGAGTGAGAATTTTTAAGGACTAGATTTACATTAAAATAGAACCTGTATTACTATACAAAGATCTAAGGAAGAAAGTGGTCAAAAATCTATTTGGGAAGGGACAGTCATAAGGAACTTGAACAGGGGGACCAAGTCTGCATTGTAACCTTTCTTGGGCTCACAGACCAGGATTAGGGGGTGGGGGGAAGCAAGATCCCTGGCACTCAGGGCACTCATCTGGTGATGTCGTGAAGATGGTTTTTCCCTGCGATTATCAGAAAGTAATCAGAAAGAAGAGATTTTAGCCTCAAATGTGAGGGAACAGACAGGGTAAATAGTCTTTCATATCAAGTAAAAAAAGAACTCAGGCCTGACCAGTGTGGTTCAGTTTTGGGGCATTGTTTTGCAAAGCAAAAGGTTGTCAGTTTGATTCCCAGTCAGGGCAAATGCTGGGTTGTAGGTTTGGAGGCAACCGATCAGTGTTTCTCTCTTTCTCCCTCCCTTCCCCTCTCCCTAAAAATAATTAAATAAAAATCTTTAAAAAAGGAAAAGAGAAGAACTCGGCCATGGACAATCCTGGAAAGGCCTGTCAAGACGGCGAGTCTCCAAAAGGACCAGGAACATACCATCAGTAACCAATGCACTGAATTACACGTGGGGAAAACTTCCTCTGCCGTTGGTGTACAACCAGGGTCAGGAGCACAGTGACGTACTTGCCATAGGCACAAAAAGACAAAGACAGTAGGATTGATCTTTCCTTTAGACTCAGGTTGCAATATAACTGGACACAGCACTGTGAAAATGATCCTGTATTTGAAATTCTGATATTTGCTCACCATGGTTTCTTACACTCATTTTTATTTTTAAATATTGCATTAAAATATTATTTACAATGACTACTGAATTCTGCACTTCAGGTGAGTGTCTCACTCTAGTCCCAGCCCTGTGTGGAATTGTGGTGTGCACAGTGGAGCAATCTGCCCAGGCACCAGTGTCCATGTCGTCCTTCCACTCTGACTCTGCTCCATGGAAGACCTGAGAGGTCAAGATATTCCTCAGGGGGAGAACAGAAACTCGGTGACTGACTCCAAAAAAAGTAGGGGCTGGGAAACAGGTAGAGAAACAGAATTACAGACTCGGTTTCTGGCTTTCAGTGGGAACTGCAGTGATGTAGTAAAGCTCCAAGGATGGCCTACTCCCAGACCCTTTTGGGCACAGATGAGACCAGACTTGACTCAGGCGCCAAGCAAAAATAAAGAAACCAAGCTTCACTGAAGCACAGACCAAGCATTAATGGCTTAGACACCAAATGAGTATAAGATCATCAACTAGCTTGATAATAAGTGAGAACCAAGCAAAACATAACAGAAAACTATGGTTTAGGAAAAAAGGTGGCTCTTGCAATAAATAACTGGAGTCTTGGGGGCTCAACAAAGGATTGAAGAAACAGGCTACAAGGTCAGCACAGAACAGACAGAAGCCTAGGGAAAAATATCTGAAGCTTAATCAGGAAAGGGCTCTCTCAGGAGCCAAGACAAGGCACCAAGAGAAACCATGATGTCATAGGGTTCCAGGAGATTTATGCCAAACAAGGGTGGAAGTAGATCTGAAGACCAGAGGATTCCACCCTACCTAGAAGCAAGAGAAGGACAATTCCACCTAAGTATCCAGTACTACTGGTAAGGCTGTAGCTCAAGTAAAGTTGAGGAGAGGGAAAGGAATGAGAGCTGAGCATTCCCTGAGCTGTATCAGCAAGCAGTCCAAGTTAGGTAGTCACATGTCTAGTAGGAACGTCAGCTGGTTTGTGCATGAAAGCAACATGGAAATATGTATAAAAAGGCCGAGAGGTCTTTGATGTAAAAATTTCACTTCTGGGAATAATCTGAAATACTCACAAAATGTACACAAAAATGCTCAAGACAAAAAAGTGTAGACATGAAAAATGGACATTACTTAAATATCTAATGAGAAAAGATTTGGTTAAAAAAATTAAGTTTGTTCATACAAAAGAACATTATGTAGCCATTAAATATTTAACATTTTAATATAATAAAATGCATATATTAAATGACAAGACACAAAGCTCTAAATTTATTAAGAACACAACTATGTAAAAATACATATGTGTAGCAAATTGGCTAGAAGAAAATACAACAAAATGCTGTGACTGAAAAAATCAACTAATTTTTCTAAGACTGAGCTACCAGTGGATGATTTGATTACAGATGAGAATTTTCTTCCTTATTCATTTTTCTGTTTTCTAAGTTTTCTAAAATACCATGTGTTATCTTTCCTACATTATAAAAAAAACTCACTACTTGTTATTAAATAAA
The DNA here is from genome assembly GCA_004027735.1 of Carollia perspicillata. Classification (NCBI taxonomy): domain Eukaryota; kingdom Metazoa; phylum Chordata; class Mammalia; order Chiroptera; family Phyllostomidae; genus Carollia; species Carollia perspicillata. The sequence continues at coordinate 8,283 of PVKM010034074.1, forward strand.
AACCTGCCCTCCAAACCTGGAGAGGGGTGTTAAGAAACTAAGTCTCCAAAAAGGACCCAGAAGCACACCAGCACCGCCAAGTGCCGTCAATTATGTGTAGAGAAAACTTCTCCTGCCTCTGGTATAAGACCAAGGCTGCAATTAGAGTGGAGTAATGAGTCACTTGCTACAACTCAAAATCTGAGGGAGTACCCAAAACCTCAGTAATAAAGATAAATAGTATTTTAACATTTTTAAATGAAAATTAATGCAAAAAAATCCACAATAAAAATTTTCAAATTTTTAAGTAAAGTCAGGGTCAGTATTGATTTTTCCCTTTGCCTCAGGCTCTAATCTGGCTGAGCACTGCACTGTTACTGACCCTATCTGTATTTAAAATTCTAATATGGTGTTCATCACAGATTTTTGGCATTAATTTGTTTCTATCCTTAATGTAATCCTGACTGGCTAATTTCCTGGAAAAGTTTTCCACCTCTGCAATCATGGTCAGGGCAGAAAAGTGGACCAGTGCCTATTTGGTCTGGTGGCAACACCAAGCAGGAACAAAGAAGAATGATGATGGCCCTGGGAGGGAGTAACCTGGTCTAGAGAGCGCTGACACACCCTGCCAGGTTCCCTCGGACCACAGCGCTGGCCCAGCCTCTCTCTCCAGTGACTCGACAGGAATGAAAGAGAAAAATTCCATTCAGAAAATATACAATATACAATGACTGATATCCCCACCAACTATAAAAAGGAGCATTAGTCTTTAACAGAACACTATTTTAAAATATTTATGTTAGCAATTATGTTTGAGTTTAATGGCAGTATCAACACATGATGTGCAGATACACATTCAAAAAATAAATGACGAAAAGTAAATTATAATATTGGGTTGACCAAAAGGCCCATTTAGTATTTTCTGTAAAATAAAAGACATGTTTTTCATTTTCACCAATAACTTTATTGGTTTGGATACTCTGAGTGTGTTGGCTATCTCTCACATAGTTTAACATTGATTGTTCTCCATTAATATCTCGATTTGATCACCACCAACTTCAACTGGTCTACCTGATCGTGGAGAATGGTCCAGTGAGAAATCTCCAGAACAAAACTTCACAAACCAGTTTTGACACATTTGAACAGTCACAGCACCTTCTCCATACACTGCACAAATACTTGTGTTTCAGTTGTGCTTTTACCTTTCTTGAAATAATAAAGCATAATATGCCAAAAATGTTGCATATTTTTCCATCTTCAATATTAAAATAGCTACACAAAAATTCACCAATTTTGGTGATTTTTTCTGAAATGCACACTGATATGACAGCTGCCACAATACAATCTAAGAAAATTGTTTTGAATGAAAGTAAAGACAACTAAGCACTACTACAGCCATCTTATGAAAAAAAAAAACAGACAAACTTTTTGGCCAACCCAATAATTAGCTCAATTAACCATGCTCATGAGATGTTTATCAGGGCCTGGATCCACCTGGGAACAGGCACAAGCACATACCCGCTAGCATCACCACCTTAGACAGCCGTCTGAAAAATTGCTCTAGTAATAACATATATAATCTGAATATAAAAAGAAAGCAACACACAATATAATGCTCCATGGCATTAAGGCTACATGGCCTTTTCTCAATCAGACCTTCCCATCTTCCAGCTCCTTTATAGCATCTTTTTAGGGCACATCCAAAAATAGCACTATTAAGATTCAGTTTTGCGCCAAGCACTTTCACATGCATCATCTAATTGCATCCTCATGACACTCTTGTGAGGCAAGTACTATTATATCCGTCTACCCAATGGGGAACCACAGGTTCACTCTGTGAGCAGCAGAACCCCAATAACCTGGGTGTGTGCCCAGTGCCCCAGATCTGTGCCTGGCAGGCTGTTTCCTAAAGTCCATGTACAAAACATGCTTCCAATGACTCTCCAGTATATTCTAATGTGATATCATCAAATTACTCATCATTCATTCAGAGACTCAAGTCCCATTTTACCATAAGAAAAGTGAGACACAGCAAAGCAAAGAATTCATTGAACTTTCCATTATCTGACCTCTGGCACCATGCACTTAAGAGTGCGCCACTGTCCTGTCCTGAGGCACCAGGCTATTCTGTAGAATTTACTCCCCAACTATGAGGGAGAAATGGTACCCTAACACTCCTATTGGGTTCCATTCTAGGTAAAAACTCCCTAACCAGGAGAGCTGAGTGACAACATAGGAGAGTGCCAGGTAACTACTGTTGCCTCACCTTTCATCGTATCTTCTACCTTCCAGCACAGGGGAGATCATTTCCCAGACCTGCCTGCAGAACCAGACTATTGGAGGGATTTCAGATTTCAGCTACAAGGTTTGAGTTACAGTCTAAACCCCTCTTCTCTTGTCCTTTGCATCTGCCCTAACAGCAGGAGGCAGGATGCAATCTACACTCTGCCAGAGGAAAGAAGCCTCTCCTTATTCCTAAATTTCTATGGCAGACCTAAGGGACCCAGACCACAGAGCAGCACATTTCAATGGGGACTAGCAGTTAGGTTAAGGAAGCACTGGGGATTGTGTGGAGACAGTATTCTTATTCTTAAATTCAAATTCTTTCGCCATCCTTAGGTAACTCTTAGACTTTCAACTTCACTTAGGCGCCCGGGGGAAATCAGGCTCCCAAGGCAATAGGCAACTGTGGTCTCAGCTGGAGGGGAAGGCCTTTGTTGAGGAAGGAGTAGAACTCACTGCACTTCCCTCCCACTCCCAGGGCTGTAAAACGGGACACAGGACCTTACCTCTCAGCTTTCAAGCACTAGTTAATTATGACAAGTCAAGGGTTTTGAATGAAGCAAAAAAAGGACAGCACCAGACAAAATCAGACAATACACATATCTGAACAGGACTATGTTAGTAAGAGTATGTGATAGAGTCCTAAGAACTGTTTTCAGTGAAATTTTGAACAGAAAGATGCCTTTAGGCTTTTCTGAATGCAGAATATTAAGAGATGCTGACTGAGCCTGCCTCATTGCAATTAGTGATTCAATCCTAAGGAAACCTGAGAGTCGATTGATGAGCATATGTACAACCTGGCTCAGACAAGAGTTCAAATGCAACACGATCCTGTTCCCAGGTGCATCACCTTCCCCCCAACTACCACTGATCTGTACAGCACAGCTACCCACTTTTGTTTCTAAAAGTATTCTCCAGGTCAATTGCATCAGTTAAAAAACCTGAACACTGAAAAGGGGTCTCAACTCCACCCTTTACACGATCCCAACCTACCAACAGTCTCAAATCCTGAAAAGTCTAGAATCTACCCAGTGTCCTTAACTTTCACATCCCTTGCTTTTCTCAGTTCCCCGTACTGGTCCCTTTCTTGCCTCCATCTCTCCCCATCTCTGGGGCCCATCACTCCTCCTTTAAGGATTTCATTCCAGAAACTATCCCTCCTCTCTTGCATTTTCAACGGCTCCTCTCTACTGCTTTTCTTCCACCAGTATTGAAACATGCTCCAAGCCTCTCTGATCTTAAAAAGAAAGAAAAAAATCTCTTCACACCTTTCTTCATCCAATTAGCTACCACCCCTTTCTTCTCTTTTACAAACACATTTTTAATTGCCTATACCCTTTCCTCTCTTCACTTACCTCCCAGTCATTCAGAAACCTCTTTTAATCTGTTTCTGCCTTTTGCAAGGCCCTTTCTGTGGCTCAATCCAGTATACCATCTTTGAGATGTTAGCTCACATGACAGCTGTGCAGCACTCTTCATTGGTGACACCCTGGAATCAAGCACTCTCTCCACTGGGCTTCCAAAGGAAGAACATTTACATGTTCAGTTTTCCTCCTATGTTTATGTCCACTTCTTGATCTCCTTTAGAGTTCCTCTTCCTCTTCTTTAAATACTAATGTTTTCAATATTCCGTCCTGAGTCATCTGTGTTCACTCTATAAATGTTCTGTTGGTGAGTTCATCCATTAAGCAGTTAAGTATCCTTTAATTACATTCATAATTTTGACAACTCTCTCCATAGGCACAGACCCATACACTCAACTTTCTCAATCAAACTGACAGACATTTCCACTTATAATTTTCATAGGCACTCCAAATTCAACATATTTAAAACTGAAATCAAGCCCCCTATGCCCCCCCCGCACCTTCCCAGCCTCCTTTCCCATGTTCCCTATCATCATGAATGTGACCACCACCTACCCCACTTATCTTCAACAACTCCCTCTTCTAATATCCAAGTAATCACCAGAGCTTATTGATTTTTCTCTGTTTCTGTCAAATCTGCCTACTCTTCCCTTCTATATTCATTGCCACTGCCTTATTTCAGATCCTCACTTTCACCTGGAACTACAATTTCTTGGTGCACTCTCAGAAAACGCTTTGGAGTGTTTGCCCAACTCAATGGCTCACCACCCTCTGGACATTCCCTTTCCCCCACCTGTCATGCCTAATTAAATAATACCCTTGCCCCACCTTGCCAGAGTTGATGGGACCAGTAAGGATGTCTGACTCAAGCTTGGGCCAATCAGATTCTCTCTCCCTAGAAAGTGGAATCTGGTATAAGTCTGTGCAGGCACTTACACTATAACAAGTATATGTGAGGGCTTTACAGTAACCATATTGAATCATATGACTGAATGAACAGAGAAAGTCCACCTGCAGAGAGAAAGAGGAGACCAAAGCAGAAGAAAAAAAAAAGGAAAAACAGATAAGGAGACAGAGACATAGACTCCTGAGAGCATTCCTTTTCCTAATCTCAGACCCCTGCCAAGGGTTAGCAGCACTCCTGCTCCCAGGCTCCAGGAGAGAACCAACCCCTCCCCGTCCCCCACACAAGCCTTATCTTTTTAACATTTTCCTTTTGTATGTCAGCCAATTTAAGTAGGTACCCATTATGTGCTACAGAAAGTCCTGATCAATAAATTTGGATCAACTCACTTCTCACCGGGGCTGTTTCCTCATGTGTAAAACTAGAAGGCTGAATTAGGTGAACTCTATGAAGGCAATAAGTATTAACACACTACAGTTTTTGGGCAGACTCTGTATTATTTCTACATTCAGTCTGTGTGCAAAAAAGGATAGTCACCACCTGCCCAAAGACAGCCAAATGTATATTTCAGGATTATATTTTTTAATAATCAAGTTTTTAAAAGATGCTGAGTTTAAAAACAAATAAAAAAGAATCTATTTTTAACTCAAAGAAAGTGTTTTATTCACATCAGTTTTCAACCAATTTACCATCAATATACATTTTTAAATTACTTCCTTTCTTAAAGCCCTGAATTAAAATATTTCTCTGCAACTCAGTATATCTCATTTGGCACTCTGCAGGTAGGCCAGTACATTTTCAAATGAGCCATTTCTGAACATATTTAGAGAATGCTTTTCACTATTTGTTTTTATACTGTGGTAGAAAAAAAGACTCATTTTACAATGCCACACTGATTGTAGTACGCTAAATATTTTTCTTTTTTTCTTTTATTGTTTATGCTATTACAGTCGCACAAGTTTTCTCCCTTTGCCTCCCTCCACCCATCCTGCCCCCCATTCCGAGACTCAGCCGCACACCGTTGTCCATATTCATGGGCCATGCATGTATGTTCTCCAACTATTCCCGTCACATTTTGAAACCAGTCTCCACCTCCCCTCTTCCCCCTTACAGCTGTCAGTCTGTTCCATGTTTCTGTGACTGATTCCATTTTGCTCGTTAGGTTATTTTGTACATTAGATTCCCGTTATAAGTGAGATTATATGGTATTTGTCTTTCACTGACTGATTTATTTCACTTAGCACAATAGTCTCCAGTTCCATCCATGTGGTCACAAAAGGTAAGAGTTTCTTCTTTTTTACTGCTGCACAGTATTCCATTGTAGAAATTCACCATAGCTTTCTTTAACCACTCATCTACTGATGGGTACTTAGGGTACTAAGGCTATTTTCATATCTTGGCTATTGTAAATAATGCTACTATGAACATAGGGCTGCATATATTCTTTTGAATTGGTGTTTCAGGATTCTTTGGACAGATTCCCAGAAGTGGAATCACTGGGCCAAAAGGCAGTTCCATTTTTAATTTTGTGAGAAACTCCATACTGTTTTCCAGAGTGGTTGCACCAGTCTGCATTCCCAGCAACAGAGTACACTAAATACAAAAAAAAAAGTTTTGTCCTTTCAACAGGCTCTAGATAAATTAATAAGCCACCAATTAAGTCTTCAATATATAAAGTACATATTACATCACTGATAAAGTACTTGGTAAATACGTAAATGCTGATAAAGAATCTAATTCACCCTGGCTGGCATAGCTCAGTGGATTGAGTGCAAGCCTGTGAGCCAAACGATCGCAGTTCAATTCCCAGTCAGGGCACATGCCTGGGTTGCAGGCCAGTTCCCAGCGGGGGATACATGAGAGGCAACCATACATTGATACTTCTCTCCCTCTCTCCTTCCCTTCCCCTCTAAAGATAAGTAAATAAAATCTTTTAAAAAAAGTATCTAATTCAGTAGGCCTAGGTGGGGCCCTGGGATCTATTTTTTTAAATGCCTCCCAGAGAGGGATATAAGAGGACTAAATGGTAATGGAAAAAATATAATACAGAGTGAAATAAGTAAATAAATAGGTAAATAAAAAAATAAAATGTCTCCTGGACAATGTAGATCATCTGCCAGTTTGGGGAACCAATGCCCCTGAAGCAGGGTCATTTCAAATCTTTTTGAAGAAAAAAGTAAAAACTGCAGTATAATGAGACCACTTAGAATAGAATCAGAGTATCTCTTTATATTAAAAACCTGTGTGTCACATGAAAAGATGCTCAATATCACTAGCCATTGGAGAGATGCAAATTAAAACCACAATGAGATACCACTTCACACCAGTCAGAATGGCCATCATAAACAAAGCAACAAACAACAAGTGTTGGAGAGGCTGTGGAGAAAAGGGGACCCTAGTTCACTGCTGGTGGGATTGCAGACAGGTACAACCACTATGGAAAACAGTATGGAATTTTCTAAGAAAACTAAAAATGGAACTGCCTTTTGACCCAGCAATTCCACTGCTAGAATTATACCCTAAGAACGCTGAAACACCAATCCAGAAGAACCTATGCACCCCAATGTTCATAGCAGCACAATTTATAATAGCCAAGTGTTGGAAGCAACCTAGGTTCCTGTTAGTAAATGAATGGATCAAAAAACTATGGTACATTTACACAATGGAATTCTATGCAGCAGAAAGAAAGAAGAAGCTCCTACCCTTTGCAATAGCATGGATGGAACTGGAAAGCATTATGCTGAGTGAAATAAGCCAGGCAGTAAAAGACAAATACCATATGATCTCACCTTTAACAGGAACCTAAGCAACTAAACAAACAAGCAAGCAAAATATAACCAAAGACACTGAAATAGAGAACAGGCTGACCGTGACCAGAGGGGAGAGGGGAGGGAATT